>PVLD010030317.1:0-16981 GCA_004027595.1 Dinomys branickii
TGGGACTTTCCCACGTCTCGCCCCGGCAGCCTGGTCCGCCCTACCACATCTCCCCCGGCATCTCAGAGAAATACGCCCAGTTTAAACTTCCCAGCCGAGGTCCCGGCATTCATGCTCGCCAAGTCTGTCTCGAGCTGGTGGTGTTTATTAAGGAGGTTCGCTCCCTTGCTGCTCACCTGGTCGCCATCTTCCCCGGATCTCCAGTCATCTGGACTTTAAAGGCCAGCAACACGTAGAGCACATCCAGGGCCACGTACGGCAGCCGCGTCTTGTCAAACATGGTCTCGGCAGGCGCTGCCGGCGCGGGCGGTGGACCGGGCTGCGGGCCGGCGCCAAAGGTGCCTGGTTCTCGAGCCTGGCTCAGAGGCAGGCGATGGCCCCGAGCGACGGCTCCTCGGGGCCCGAAGGCGGACTGGGGCCCAGAGGCGCTCGGACCGCCAGCAATGGCGTCCGGGGCCCCTCCCCTAGCAGGTCCCGCAACACTCGGTCTGGGCCGAGGCACTCGCGTGCCAGCTGCGGTCACAGGGCCTCCTCAGTCGGCCCTGGCCTGGCCCGGTTGCTTGCCCTCGGGATCCAGGCGCCCTCTCCAACAGGCGGGGCGTCGGAACTCGTGTTTTAAGGACAAGGACCAGTAGGGGGGAGCTAAAACGCTACTTGTACCTGAACGTATATCATACTGCCTGTTTTAATTCCCACTGGAATTTCCTTCTAAGTTCTTTGTGGAATTCATTTTGCATAGAAACATAAAACAAATTTCTCTCACTTCTAACTTTGTGTTTAACCAGCAAGCTAAAAACATCCAATGAGAGTGGCTTTTTAGAATGACTATCCACAGGTCGCTTGTCGATTATGGTGGTAAAATACTAAGTAGCTCATCACATAATGAATGTATTGTGTTTGCATGCTCTGTAGTATTGGTTTCAACGCAGTAATTTAAAATAACTTTTTCCAACTTTCGTTAAATCAAGCTTCCCAGTACTCTCTCTGTGTTAGATACCTCCATAAGCAAGCAAAAAGCTCAGATAAACACACATACACATCTCTGTTATACATGCCATGAGGTAGTGCCCAAAGCATCAATATTATTCAGTCTTTCTCTAAGTGAAATCACTGGTGCAGTAGCCCCCAGGCTCCACGAAAGCATTCCTATCCCCATATAAGATGGAAATGAATAGCCCTTCTTCATAAGAGATAGATTGTCATTACGCTGCACGCAATCATCGCAGAAGACAGCTCACGTTCCTGTTCCAGGCACAGATTACCTCTTACTAAATGTGGTGTGCACCTCCAGCCCTGCACACCTTTATAAAGTAGGCAGTTTGGAAACACGATATTTGTGGTTCACTTTTCCTGGAAGCACCCTCTGTTAGCAGTCAAAGGCCTTGATTTGCACTTCACTGAGGAGCCCAGAGCACTGAGAGATTTAGCTTTGGGAGCTCAGATTCAAGGCCAATGTGCTGGGCTGGAATACAAAGTACAGCTCCGCATTCATTATCGCCTAATTATACAACCAGTTGGGTTTTCAAAGGCATTTTCTTCCCCAAAGCAAAATCTGTGCCAGGTACTTTTGTTTTCTTGGAATGATATTTTCATATTAAAAAAAATTTTTTTAAGTCTTCCTGTTGCAAACTCAGGAACATCCTGATATCCCTGTCCCCCATGACCTCCTGCTCTGGTTTGGGAACACAGGCCACTGCTGGTTTTATTTTGGTTTAAGAACCTGCTCCTAAATGCAGAATAGTAGTTGTAATTTTGCCTTTCCAATCGTCTGCCAAAAAGATAATCAAACTCCGTTTGTGCTTCTCTGATTTCCTGCAACTTGAAGAGTCACTAAGGCAAAAATGGAGAACAACGCATCTTTATATCAGTGCAGGCTGGGGTTCTTCACCCCACTGATATCGGGGGATAATCATTCCTTCTTGTGGGGATTGTCTTCTGATTACAGGACTTAGAGCTGCATCCTTGGGCTCTATCCAGGAGCTGCTGGTACTACTCTTCCCTCTTTCCACCTGTTGGGGCAAACAAAGGAATGTCTCTAGAAATTGCCAGAGATCCCCCAGGGGAGAAAATGATCGCTGATTGAGAACCACTGGTCTAGAGCTATGAGGAACTAAAATAACAATCACTTGCACATGATGGTTTTGGAGTCCAGGTATACTGAGGAATCGTCTGTAGATGTGCAGTTCTTCCTTTGAAATTATCCGGTGGATTTCTAATGGATTATGTGCACTCAGAGCTTTTGCAGCAGACCCATCAAACAGATTGCACAGAATTACCTGGGAAAGCACCTCACAGTTTCTGTCCTTACTGCGCTCTCCAACACCAGCAGGCAATTCTTTCTGTGGCAGATAGAATTATCCTGTGGATAAAGTCAGATCACCTCTTTCTTACAAAACCTCTGGTGGGGCCCTCCTCCCTCTGACTTTGTCTTTCACCTTTGCCCCCGATCATTCTGGCCTTCTTGCTGCTCCCAGGCCCTGCCATGACCATGTGCACCTTAGAGCACTGCTCTTAACCTTACCCTTTGCCAGGGACACCTTGTGGTGCACCATCGCCTGGTTTCTGCTCGCTGCCACCTTTCCAGAGCGGCCTCCCATATCAGCTGACCCCTAGTCTCCTTTTCTCCTCATCTGGCCTTGGTTTTCTCCCCAGTCAGGCATCCTGGCACCTAGTTGCCTATTTTCTGTTTTCCTCTTCTGGAATGTGGACGCTGCATGGCAGACAGCACCCCCTGCTCATGGCTGTGTGGCAGTACAAACGTCCAACACGTGTCTCTTACACATTACCTGTTTGTTGAAGGACTGAATCCTCTTTTTATTAATACACCTGAAATAAATGGGTTTTTGGAGCTCAGTCTTAATACTTTCCCTAAATTAGAGTTCTCCTTGTCCAGATATCAGCAAAAATGCAGCCTTAGGGAGAGACTCCCTTTTCCAAACACAGGGCGAAATCTTCTACTTGTTTTGGCTGAAGGGAAGGCTCATCACAGAAAGACCGGTTTTTAAAATGAGATACTTGTTTCCCTTATATGGGCTTAAACACAGGTGGCTGTATTTGTCCATATAACTGAAAGCTGTGGTCCTCTCTGGCATTAGACATGTCTGGATCAGCCCTGCCTGAAGTTCTGAGAATCTCCTTCCTGTTTTCTTTTTCTACTGCTCTTTCACGGCTCCATTTTCTTGGCATCTGATGACAGAAATGGTTGAAGGAAGCTACAAGTTTCTCTTCCACTGCCTTACTAGCCCTATAGAGCCAGGGCCTGACTCTCCCTGGCCTGGCCGGAGTCGCAGGTCCCCTCTGCCCCGGTTGCTGTGCTGTGTCAGCACAGGTCCCCCCTGGAGCAGTGGCAGCTGACCACGGGCTGGTGGATCTCCCTGAGAGGTGCCAGCTAATTCTCACTGGAAGAGGAAGCATGGACAAGGCAAACACAGCCATGGGCGTCTACGACCCTATGAAGGACCAGCTCCACCTTGAGGCCCACGACAGTATCACCACACGTTCCCCAGGCCTCACCCAGGGGCAGGTGACAGGGGCAATTATCCCTAAGTTCCCTGAAAGAAATCAAAATAACACTGGATACATAATGAGAGGGAGAGAATTGAACCTACTGGACCTTCTGAGGATACTGCATTAGAGATAGGAATGAACATAGGACTACTCGCTTTAACAGTCATGGTTCTACCTATAATTTTATAGAACATATGCTAAATGTATATAAAAGGTATGATGATTCTTTTACTGAACCTTTCAGGTATCACTGGGATCCAATTTAACATCATAAGGAAACCAGTGATTTTTTTTTTTTTTTCTTGTTTAAACAACTTACTGAGTTTGGAGTTGCATACAAAAAGCTGTACATATTAACATGTGCAACCTGTTGAATTTGAAGACACAAGCATCTTGGATGAATGATGGCGTTCTTTTCTCCAATGTGTTCCCAGCCCTGTTTCCCCAATTTTTTCTCTGGTTATGTAAACAATTCAGAACTTTTCCTGCAAGCCTCTTAAGGTTAGCAAGATCGGCCTTGTCCCCTGGCCTCGGGGGAGTGGGTGGGACAGGAGCCCAGCCAGCTCCCCAGCGTGACATTGTAAGGTCTTCTCCTGGCTAGTCTGAAACACCAACAACATTAGTGGACCAGGGGCCTGGGCCTGATGTTCCTAAACCACATACCAAAGAGGACTGTGGTGTGTGCGAGTGGGATTAAAGAAGGGCACAGAACCAACTGTGGCCATCAGAGGGCGAAAGTACAAGATCCCCGATTTCACACTGAAGTTCACCATTCTCGAACGTCTGTGATCTGGCCTCCTTGAGCTCACATTACAAAGGCAAAGGCCCAGGGTTGTGGTGATGCTGCGATTTTACCACTGCACCCAAAGGAAATGATTGCTTTGGGGGATTTAAAGAATCATATCTCTGTGGCAGAACTCCTTCAGTTCAGAAAGTCAAAAGATCCAAGGTGAAACAGGACATGAGAATTGTTCTTATGTCTGCAGGAAGGAGAGAGAAAGCCTCTCTTAAGATTTTTCATATCCCCTTACGTGGCAGCACCTCTGAAAGCTGGCCAGGTCTCACTGCTCCCAACGGGAACTTGGGATAAAAATGGGAGGAGGTTTTGCATCACCATAGACATGTGTAATAACCAGTACCTGCTCTGCTTGGGATTGGTTCAAGGCTGGAAATATACCCGGACTTACCGTCTTTGTTTCCTTTGTTACTATCATCTGTATCTCATGCAAGGGTGCTGTTTTAGTCATTTAAATATTCAAGGCTCTCTGTAGGTGTTCAAGCTTGGCTCAGGAGACAAGATTTATTTTTTGTTCCTCTGAAAAAGAGCAGATTGGGAGAATTTCCTTGAGGGTCTCAGTTGGATAGTGATTAATTTCAGGAGTGGTAAGACACTTAACATACTCAATCTCGTATTTTTTCCTCTGATTCTTCAGTAGCACATTGTATGACAGGAGCATAAGGTATTTTAGGGTTAATTCCTACCAAATAGCACAGATGGAGGGATTGAAGAAACCCTGTGTGAAAAGATCAGTCCACCCACAGAGCTGCTGTACCATCCCCCTTACAAACGTTCTCTGATGCTGGCATCAGATAGGCTGGGTTTGAGGAACATCACGATGGGTTAGCATCTCTGAGGATGTGAGTAGCTTCCTGGGCACCCTTGTGTCTTAATGTGCCTCATGTGTAAAAGAGGACATACAATAGTAGCTGCCTCACAGGATTTTTGTGAGGATTGATTAAAATATTACATGTGAAACACTTAGAACCTATCTGGCACATGCATTTATAAATACTACATACTATTTTTCACTTTTTTATAGATGGAACAAAGAGTTAGAAAGGTCAGATAATTGGCACAGGTCAGGCAGTTGGCAAGGACTTGAAACCAGGTTGTTCCTTCTATATCATGTTGCCTGAAAGGAATTTGTAATGTGGAATTATATACATATTTTTAAGTAATGATAATTTTTAGGAGTCAATCAATCAACCAATCAATCATCATCAGTTGTTCAAGGGGAGAGTCTGTTTAGATGGGGCAATGAGGATATTTGGTAAGGGGTGACAGTTTTTCTCAGCACTGTACATCATTTTAATATTGTCCGTTTTCTATTGACTAAATTGCCTCCTCAGTTATTAGTCATGGCTTTTAAATTTGGCCAAGGACATCATAAGGAGTTTGTCTCTTATTAGCACTGTATTTGCCTAATCTGGTTTATATTTTAAAAAATCCACTCAGAACTCTATGGAGAAGGACACTGGAGGGACTGGGCAGTCTTCCTGGGAGCTGAGGGTGGTGATTATGCCCGTGATGGGCTGAAGCCGCGGGTGTGAGCACAGGGTGCTGTGGGAAATAGATGGTCAGGTGTGAGGTCTGGAGGCAGAGAGGTTGTGCTAGAGCAGGTAGATGACAGGAGGAGCTGAGGAGCAGGGTGAGCAGCAGGCGATACAGCTTCCAGAACATTCCAACAGGAAGTGCTGGTCAGGGTGGGCTGAAGGATTCTGACATCTTCCGTCTGACTTCCTTGTTCCAGGCACAGGTACTTTCCGTACATTACTGCTTTAAATGTAATACATCCTGCTCTAAGTTTTCCAAGAAAATCTAGAACTTTTTGTCCATTGATTTTTAAATATTGACAAGTATAAAAGACTTTTAAAAACCAAGATAAGCTGAAGAAAATATGTCTGCAAGCTGGATTTGGCTTGTAACTTTCCGTCTGTGGTCCGGAGCTGCATGACACACAACCCAAATGGTGCTGATGTGCAAATTAGGAGAAGCCTCCTTCTCTTGTACCACATGCTGGGCACAGGGATCAGCGCTGACTGTGGTGGAAACAGGAGTGGTGCGATTGTGCCTCATGCACTCTGCACAACCTGGTAGCTCTTTCTTTGAGCAGGAGCACAGCGTGGGAGGAGGGGACAGGAAACAACACAGGGCTGTGGTGAGTTCTGGAGCTAACTTGCCCTCACCCGTCCAAGCTGAGGGGCACATCTTTCCCCAGCTCCGCATCAACTAATGTCACATGGCAGCTCAAAGTTAGCCGTCAAGAGAGCATTTCCACCTAGGAGATTGTCAAACGCTTAGAACATTGTATCCAACTGTATCCGACTCCAACAATCACTCGCTAAATACTTAGCAGAACATCACTGGATTCAATCATAAAAAGTGATTCCAGAATAACCTTTAAGGACTTTCAACTGGGAGAAAGGAGAGGTAAGAGATTCAAGCCAGATCTCCGTTACTTTCTTGGCATCTTCACTCAAGGACCCTTCCATTCCCAATGCTAACTAAAAAACTTACATTTTCCATACAGTGAGGATTTCTATGCCCTCCTAAAGGCAAAGCTATTTCTCTCTCATGTCCACTATGTTCTGGGTAGAGGAAGAGAGGGGGCCACATACTTCTGTTCCTATTTTGCCACTTCCGCCCTTTACTCCTGGGGCCTCCAATGATTTCCCCCTTTGATAATTTTGGTAAGTTGCTCAAACTCCCTTTTTTGACTACTGAGTAGAGTTGCTGTTGATTTATCCAAATGAGAACTTTGGTCCTTCCTCCTTGCCTTGCCATTCACTCTAAAACCCATCAGCTTTGGAGACCCTGTGTTCACATGGGTGATTTGTTATGCATCCCAATCACCAAACCTTGTGACTTGGTCAAGGACAAGGACATTTTACCCCTTCTCTTCTTCAGACGTGCAAGCACAGCCACAACCATCCTCTGCAATGCAAAGCCATCTTTGGAATGGCTTCATCTATGGAGCATGTTAGGGTAACACGATTTCTTCAGGTATTAGGTGAGGATTAAAAGATGTGATGCATGGAAAATGTCTAACCAATGCCTGGCTTATAATGAACGTCTAACAGAAGTTCCTTTCTTTGATTTTTCTTGCCTTTTAAGGACAAGAACATATTATGGAAACCCTGGTGTCTCTCTCCCCCCTTACTTTTGAAGGATCATTTGGATTTGACATAAAAGCTTGATACGAATGTAGTAAACCGTCTGCTAAGTGGCATCCTTAGGAATCTGTGTTCCTTCCAGCACCAGGAACTGCTGGCATCTGATATCATTGGTAGCAATTGTGCTAATATGCACAATACCCACTCTTTTAATTACTGAGCATTCTTGCAATAAAATGACACTGATTCTCATCTGATTAATATTTATAGTTCTTATTTTTGGCTAACTGCCAGGTATCTTTATCCTGTGAGTTTCCCTGGCTTTGCTGTTCCCTTTTTGCCTCTCTTCCATCAGATTATCTGTGTGAATGGATCTTTGTTTTACCTGGTCCAGGAGTGTCATGGATTTCTTAAACCACAAGTCTTCTACCCACGGAGGGGTTTTTAATTGGCAAATGTATCTCATTGTGAGTGGGTTGTAATGAGTGTCATTTATGTGACTTTTAGAAAAACACTTGAACTTTTACATTTAAGACCGTTTGGGCCATGATGGCTGTTACAGTTGACATCTAGATGCCTCTGGTCCCTGCACAGCCTCAGACAGTCATAGGTGGAGATTTGGGAGGTGACTGGATCATGCTTGTGCGATACACAGCAGTGCATTAGTCTCCTGATGAGTTGGTGGCTAAGTGTGGTGTTGGGGGTGAAACTGGTTGGAGGAGGTGGGGCACCAAGGCCAGGCCTCGTTATCTCCTGCCTCGGCCCTTGAGCTCTCTCTCTCTGCTTCCTGCCACCTTGCCAGGAGCTGTTTGTCCTCTGCCCCAACCCTCTGCCATGCAGCCCTGCTGACTATGGACTGAAACCTCTACAAACTGTGAGCCAAGAAAAGCCCTCCTCCTTTAAGTGGTTGGTGCAGGGTACTGTATTTCACTGACAAGAAAGTGCCTAAGACAATGACTTTGACCATTTCTTAAAAATTAGTTCTCTTGGGCCAAAACAAAATGGCTGTTAGATTTATTACATCTGTGCTGTCCTTTATGCTATCTTTCCATATGTTTCATTTATTCATTTTAGGATCCTAAAATCCACATTCTGACCCCTGAGCCATCACTTAACCAGTTATTGCCAAAAAAAAATGTGCATTTCCAAAAACATTTCCAAGTTTGGGGATATGTTGGCTGTAAAAACAGTTACAATACTTGCTATATATATTATCAACTTAAAATATCCAAATTCATGTGTACCAAAGGTGAGATTATTTTCTGTGAAGCAGAAAGAGTATGTATTTTAAAGAGTCTATATTCAAAAATCTCATTTTCTATCACATTATCAGTGCCACTGATCTCATTTAAATCCTTCTTATTTTGCACTTAGCCAAGTGAAACAGCGTCCTGACTGCTTTGCGTCCATCTCACCCTCTTGTGTGTCGTAATGTTCAGAGCAGGGAACTGGTGCCGAGTTCTAATGGACACCTGCTGCCCCAGCAGTGCCTGCTTGATGAAGTTATGGGTACAGGGCAGGGTGTTGGGGCCTATTCTGCATCAGTGACAGCAGTTCTGTGTTAAATTTTATTCTATTTGGGTTTCTTGCAAGATCCTGCCTAAGACAACTGCCCTGCTCTTTTGAAAAACTGCTGGTCCCCAGACCTAGTCCACACTTGACGTGGTAGTCAGATCCCAACACAGCTCCGAACCCGCACGCTGCCTTTCTTTTTCTTCTTTGCTAAGTTTTGCTCATACCGTGCTATCTGTCCTCCAAGCGACCTGTCCCTGCGTGTAGGTTCACTGGGGTATGACAAAATTTGCATAAATGTAAGGAGTACAAATGTAGCCATTTGCTATACATGCATTCACTGCAAAATGATAAACACAGCCAAGCTAATTAGCACACCCATCACCTTGGATAATTACCTTTTCCTGTGTTGGTAATGGCAGCGAGGACGCCTAAGTCGCGCTGCCTCGGCGTACCTCAGGTATGCAGCACAGCAGCCGTTTTGTCCTCGTCTGTTTATTCCCTGACAAGCGATCTCCAGGAGCACAGGAATGTTTTTGCCTCTTACGTGGCGGGTGCTCAGGGATTGTTTAATCAAAATTTTCATTTTGGTTGCAAAGCCAGCAGCTGTAGGAGCGGTGACAGACTGGACAAGGGACATTTTGTGTCCTCGGTGTGCACAGATGCGTGTCTGGGAGGTTAGAGCCCTGGGCACAGCACTTACCACCTCTAGGTGTCAGCGACCTCGCCTAGAGATAAAACAGTCTCCTCCCTTCTCTAAGCGGGAATGGTGCCCTGATTCTGCGTAGGTGAGGGTTAAAGAACACACCTTCTCCTGCTCTTCCACCACAATTAAACCTAGTTTTCGGTGGTGGAATTTTACCTTTTGAAGAGGTTTACACGTACACACTTTCGCCCCCCCTGCAGCTACCCAAGATTTTCTCTTACATATATTAATATAGGAAGATAGTAACATTTAGTGGGGCTATTTTCTATTTGCTGCCTGGTAACAGCAAATTTTAGAAACCGTATTTAACCTTAAAGCTAGTTTGACGCACAGTGTTAGTACCTAGAGATTAAGATCATGAGATTTTCATTGGAGAAGATGAATTTAGGGCCAATACCACAAAGCCATATTCTGGTGTCACTTCAAGTAGGGGCAAAGAAAAATCTCTAGAATACAGCAGAAGAGAACATTTCAGAAAATTAGTGGACAATTTAGTAATTTCAATAGAAGACTTGAGGATCTCTCTCTCTTTCTCTCCTTCCCTCTCTACCCACCTCTGTCCTCTCTCTCGGAACTTCAGGAAGTAGTCGCTAAGTTAAAGACCCTTGGTTTCTCAAGAATTAGTACACTCTGGAATGCGATCTAACAAGACAACTTTCTTGACTGGACCATCTTTAAAAACAGACTGAGATTTTTTTTTTTTTTATCTCGCTGGAAATATTTTAGCCGGGTTGAGCCTGGGCTTCAGGTGTGGACATTAGGTGTGGAATATCCTCTTGTGCTCATCCTGTTTTTCTGCAGAGCAGAAAGAAATTCTAGTTTTTGAGTCGTGATTAAAATTTTAATTGTGGTTCCTGCAGGCTGAGAAAGCGTCTGTCTGGAGCGGGGCGGACGCGTCTTTGTTGCCGGAGCCCGCGGAGCCCGCAGACCCAAGCGCGCGCGGCGTGGGTGCAGCGGGTCCCGAGCCGCCCGTGGCTCGCAGGCGTGGGGCGGCGCAGGGCGTCCGCGCGGGCCTCGCTCGCCCCCTGCCGTCGTCCGCTCGGCCGGGCGCCGCGGGAGGCGGGAGGCCGCAGGCTGCGGGCGGGAGGCGCGGCGCGGGGTGGGCCGGTGGCGCTCGGAGCCGCGCCGGGAGGCGTAGGTGGGCGTCGCGGGCGAGGCGCGGCCCCGCGGGCCCGGGAGCTCGGGGCGCGGTGGCTCCTCGGCGGAGCCGCCTGCCCGGCCGCGGCGCGCGCGCTCCGTCCTCCCCCGCCCCGTTGCCCCGGCGACGGCCCCGCCGAGCAGGTGACGCATTGACAGCGAGCAGATGGTCCCCCGCGGAGGAGCGCGGCCACAATGCGCCCCGCGCGCGACGCCCCTCCGCCGCGCATGCTAATTCCGGGCGGGGCCGCGAGGGGAGGCCCGCCGTCCGCCTGGCCCCCGAGGGGCCGTCCCGAGACGAGGTCGCGCCCGCCTCCCGCCCGGCTCGCTCCCCGCGCCCTGCTGACTCCGGACGCTCAGCCCGGCAGACCGAGGCGCGGGGCTCGGAGCGCAGGGCCGCGCTATTCATCGCGCCCCACCCGGGCTGCAGGGCCTTTTAGGCAGCTTCTCCTGGCTTTCCTTTTTTGGAAGTTCAAAAATAAATCATTCTGCTCCGGGACTGCCGCGGCCCCCTCCCGGGCGGCCCTCCCATTCACACAGCCCCCGCCCCATTCGGGGGACGAGCCCCCCTCTCCACCCTATTCACCGCTGTGCGGCAAATTGAAGGGATCTTCTCGTGAGGGCATGAAAACGCTCGGCACTATTCACGATTTTAGCACTAACTTCATAGCTGTCACATAAATTCATTGCCAGGCCTGCTCCATAAAGGCCAAGAAGAGACTTAAGGGAAGGAAAAAAACCGAAGACACTGCTATGGTGTCTTTCTTTGATTTGCAGGTGTTTTTTTTTTTCCAAACCATTACTACAGTAGTGGCAGATAGCTTTTTCTAGCTGCCACATAGAGTGCTTTTCTAAAACACAAAACAAAACAAGAACCAACCATCCTCCTTTTTATTTTACAGTAGATAAAATATGCCAAATGCCAATAAAGGCTTTTTAAAAAAGAATGGAGAAAGAAAGAGAAAAAGAGACCAGTGAATAAAGTTGGGACAATACGGGGTCGCAGAGCTGTCTAAACTAATGTCATAGCCGGGCTGCTGGGCAGGCGTACAGAAATTTCTTGTTTCTTGATTTTTATGGAGATTTGGTCTAAGGCATGGAGCACTCTCTGAACAGGTTTAGAACAAGTGGGGAAGAAAGAACTCTTCACAATCAACTTGAGGCCCGTGGGCTTTATGGCCACAAACACTTGTGATTTACAAAGAGGCCTTGCGGGGCCCAAAGGGAAGCAGGAGATCCAGGCTGCTGTGGGGAGATGACGCTTCATGTCCCAGGCTGTAAGAGGTTTGTTTTATCTTAAAACTTGTCTTGGAACCCTGCAGTGCAAATTTACACCGGGGAAAGAAGCTTTAGATTATTCTAGGGACTCAGAGTGGCATTTTCAAATGCTTCTGATTCATCTGGAGCCTAAGTTCTTCAGCCGGTGAATACTGTGGTCCCCAGGATTCAAGGCAAGCGGCCTCCTACACATCTCAAGGGAGGCGTGTTAGGTATTTGTACCTGAAATAAGCTGCTCCAGTACTCGCTGAGGGGACGTGCAGCGTCTGCATTTCTTTAAACATTTCATGAACTCATATTTTTCTGGAATGTTCCTAATTCCATATGTCTTTTTTTGTTAATCTCTCAGGTTTTTTTGTCTATTATATTCAAAACTTTTCTGTTTCCCTTTTTTCCTTTTGCATTTTGTTTTGGTCTGTTTTTCATAGTTTCTTTTCCGGGAATTTAAGGAGATAGGCAAATACATGAAAACCAAAGATAATAAATAAGTTTACGTTAGGAGAGATGCCCTTCGGTTGGCGTGACCAAGGAAATCCCCGCCCAGGGGCTGCACTGAAGCTGTGACCTGAAGCAAGCAAGGGAGCGGGGGGAAGGGGGGAGTCTACATGACCAAATCGATATTTTAAGATTATTATTACTGTTATGTGGTTTGTTGTCTTAGTGTGTTTTGCGCTGCTAGGACCTACAGCCACCTGGATGGTTTAGAATGAGTAGAAATGTGTGTGGTTCTGGAGCCGAGGAACTCCAAGAGAGTGGTGCTGGCTCATGCTGCGGCGGAGGAGTGTGAGACAGAAAAGAGAAAAAGTGGCACTTCAGCCCTCTGATACCTGGCGTCCCTCTGTCACGAGAGCTGAGCCTGTAAGAAGGTGACTGAGACAGGATTCAAGGGCAGTACATAGGCAATATGGACTGGAAGGCAAAATTAGAAGCCCACTGGTTGGTTAGGGAGCCGCACCAAGGCCACGGTAGCAATGCAGAGGACACACAGTGGTGTGCTGGGCTAACCTGAGGTGAACGGAAATGAGGAGAATGGCTAGACTTTGGGTGTGCTTTACAGAAATCACGGATGGGACTTGATAAGTGAGAATCCATGAGCGGGCTGAGGACAGCAGGTGAGGAACCCAGGGTACCCGTAGAGGGAAGAACACCTTAGCAGGTGGAGAAGCGCCCTGTGGGTAAAGGTGGACACGGGCCAGGAGGGGCAAATCAAGCATTCTGTTTGAGTTGTGTAAATGCTGAGCTGTTGTGGAGGGGGCCGAGTGCAGAGGGTGTCAGCGGTCAGCGGACTGAACCCAGACCCTCATCGTTCCCCAGGCTTCCGGAGATCTGTGATGGGGTGCAGAGGGCTGAGTGGGGCTAGTAGCTCAAGACATGTTGCATTTGGGCCCGGGGAGGCAATACAGGAAGGAACAGTAGAGAGTGACTTCTTCTGTTTTACTATTATTTTTAGTAGTAAGCCCTTACTACTTTTTCAATAAGTACCCTGGTAAATTTGGTCCCATACAAATAAAACTGTCTTAAATATCACAATTTATCTTGACAGAAGCAGTGTTTCTTGCAATATTTAAAACATTTTTCCGTAGAACAGAAGCTGCCTGTAATCCCAAGGGAAGGGACGGAGGTGCCAGTCCCTTCTTCCTGCCCCTCCTTGCTCTCTCCTCCCCGCTCTGTTTCTCTCTGTCTCTCTTTCAATATCTATCAGTCAAATAGAAGAAGGCATTGTGCAGAATTCTGTGGCAATACAGGTAAAAGTCTTCTCAGAATTATAACGATAGTGGGCAAAGATAAGTACGCAGGGAGAGACGGAAAACCTGACTAAAACCATAATAAATTTTTTAAACCAAGATTTAAAGAATTCTTTCAAATTAGTAACTCTGAAAATGGCTCTGAATCCAGACAGTTTTACAAGTGAGTTCTTTCAGTGTTTCAAAACTGAAGTTCCATGTTACAGAAATTTTTTTTTAAGAGCAGAATGTATGCACTGGGGAAAGAAAGCTTCTGTCTGAGAGAGAGACAGGAGTCCCAAGTGGATTGTCCTAGAAATTGTTATAGGAAATAAAACCTGGTGAAATTTTCCAGTTTCCAGTTGTACAAACTAGATATAATACAATAACGCAAAGTGAAACTATTTTACTCATAAATATATATGCTAATATTCTAAAAACTCTATAGACATATTAAATTTATCACTGTAGGTATGATACACTATACTACTACACAGTGGATATCATTTCAGGGTAGTTTAAAATTAGAAATTTTTGGAATATATCACAATAGCAGGAAAAATAAGAAAATATGAAAATCCTATTAAATATGAAATACAACACAGAACAACAACTTCTTATAAAACTTTTGTAAAGTTGATGCAGATAGGTACTCATTTAACAGTATCTATTTAAATGGGAGAGTCATTAGCATACTTAACTGAAACACTAGAGGATTTTAAAATTAAAACTACAAAGAAGGATACCTACCCTGTCACTATTATTTCAGATTATTCTTGAAATCCAAAGCAACTAAATAAGACATGAAACAGAAGTAAGTGGCACAGCCATTTGGAAAGTAAGCAAGAAAAAGATCAGTAACTGCTCCCTAATAAAATATGAGAAAAACGCACTTAAAACATAAACCACAGAAATGTTAAAAGCTCATATATTAGAAAAACACATAGTAAACTATTATAAAATGTGCCCTATCAGAATGCTACCAATATCAGGATTTACAAATAATGTCCTTAGCATTTGGTTTCCATCCTTCCTCTGTTCTTAAGCAGGGACAGGTAAGATGTTTTCTCTTCTTTAGGGGAGGTGGCAGCCCTGTGAGATCTTTCAAACATAGAATATGTTCTTAATGTTGTTCCTTATACAGAATGTAAGTTTCTCTGTATTTATGTTGGGGATTGTTATTTTTCCTGCCAGAACACACTAATTTAAAATATCTCCTTTGACCACACCATCACATTTGTATCATATGGTTGTTACTGCACTAGCATATAAAAAAGAAAATCTTGTGTCGCCACTATATATTCATATCAAAGAAGTATTCTAAGGAAAGAGAACACATTCATAGACATCAAAATGGAGCTGGTAGTTATAAAACCTCAAAATGAATAACACCAAAATTGATAGAATTTCAGAAAAAAAGAATGACCCAATACATTATGGGACATTTTAATGTATCTCTCAATAATTATTAGATCAAACAGATAAAGCAATCAGAGATGTAAGTGATTTGAGCAACATAATTAATAGGCTTGATCTAAAGAACAGTTTTAGATCATGTCTCATAGTTGGGTAATACTGATTCTAAGCAAATTTGAGTAAATTGATAACACAGAGACTGTAAAACTATCCTCAGAAAGTGTTTATGAGAAATTGATATCAACAGGTCTTATTTCAGGAACAAAGTTCACTTGATGTAGAAATTAATAGGAGAAAGGTAACTGGGAAATACCACCCATCTAAGCATTTATGAGTTAAGAAATCATAATACAAATTGAAGGGCTTTAGAAATGAAATATCACATCTCAAACCATATAGGGGTAAGGCAAAAATAGTATTAGAAAGAAAGAAGTTATATAAACGCACCACTAAACAGATTAAATGTCAGCAGGTTAGGAACATCAGAGTAGCAGAACTTACCTCTAAAGTATATAAGAGAAAGAATAAACATGCACAACAAAAACTGGTAAGTCAGAAACTAAACAAAAATATCAACAAAGATAAAAATTGATTCTTCAAAAAAGTGGGTAAAATTGGCAAGTTTCTGGCACGATTAATTGAACAGAAAAGAGAAGTGCACTTAAATAATATTAAGAATTAAGGTACAACCGAGAGAGCGATTGTGGCGGGATGGACCCTCCCAGCTCCAGAACCTGATTGGCTAGGAGGCGGGGGTAGCCAGGATCTGTTGGAGGCAGCGGAGCAGAGTAAACTCAGAGAACGTGATCCTCGGGCAGGCTACGCCAATCTGGGCAGTGGTCTGGGATCCCGCTCAGAGCCCCGCCCCCACAGCCAGTGCCCCAGGAACTGTGGTCGGCGACTCCTGCGAGAAAGCCGAGGAGGCGGAAAAGTGCCAGGGAGCGCCAGGATCTCCTGCCGGCACGGATCTCGGAACGGCAGAGCTGAGTGAACACCGCAACAGGATTTCTGAGTCGGGAAGAAGCTCGATCCAGGGAGATACATCTGAACGGCATTTCTGTCTGCACGATCCCAGGGTGAGTTGATTGGGCGCCCTGACCGGTTTTTACTGAGTTGGGAAGAAGCTCCACCCAGTGAGGGACATCCGAGCAGCTTTACTGACTGCAGGATCCCTGCGTCGGAAGAGCTGGCTGGGCGCCCCGACGGGATTTGTAAGGGGAGGAGGAGCTCCACCCAGGGAGGAACACCTGAGTGGCCCCCTGCCTGCACGGTCCCTGGGGCGGCGAGCTGTTTGTGTGCCCCAGCCAGGTCTCGGGGTAGGGAGTAGAAGCGGAAATCTCAGCAGACAGCTTAAGGGACATTCTCCCAAAGAGAAGGAATCACTGGAGCAGCCTCTGCAGCAGACCTTTGCCTGCTGAACTGCCTGGGGGAATTTATAGCTCCACATTTTGAATCTGATACCCAAAAATGGGAAAACAGAGGAACAAAACGCAGTCTCAAAACTCAACCCCACCCAGAACAAGTATTGAATGCGAGGATACAAGGGAACCAGGAAGCCACATACCTGCAAGTTATGAAACGATTGCATCCGAAATGAAACAACTCCAACAGGCCATAAAAGAGCTTAAAGCAGAAATAAGCCACATACCTGCAATGATCTCTCAGACAAAAAACGAGCTGAAAACAATGATGGAAGAAATGTTCCATACACATAGAGAAGAAATAGACAAAAGACTAGAAGAAAATAGGAAACAAATGGAAACATTACAAGAGCAATTTAGGAATGAATTACCAAGAATGAAACAGG
>PVLD010030318.1:0-16978 GCA_004027595.1 Dinomys branickii
CCATTGAATTTGAGGGATAATTTTGCAGGATACATCAGTCTGGGTTGGAAGTTGTTTTGTCTTAGAATCTGTAGTATCTCGCTCCAAGCTCTTCTTGCTTTCATGGTTTCCGTTGAGAAATCTGCTGTGATTCTGATGGGTTTTCCTTTATAGGTGATCTGTTTCCTTTCTCTGGCAGCTTTTAATATTGTGTTCTTTTTCTGGATATCTGGGATCTTGTCAAGGTAGATTTGTAGTATAATTTCAAAACAGAGATTGTGATGACCCCTGTTTTGCCTTTATTGTCCAAAATTTCTCTTGCTATTTTAGGTCTCTCCTGGTTCCGAATGAATTTTAGGAGATATGCTATTGGTATTTTTATTGGGATTGCATTAATTCTCTATAGCAATCTTGGAAGTATTACCATTTTCAGTATATTGGTTCTTCTTACCCAAGAGCAAGAGATATCTTTCCATTTTCTGATATCCTTTTCAATCTCTTTTTTCAGAGTACTGTAGTTTTCCATGTAAAAGTCTTTTACTTCCTTTGTTAGATTTATTCCTAAATCTTTCATTTTTTGGATGTAATTGCAGATGGTATTGTTTCCCTAATTTATCTCTCAGTAAGTTGTTATTCATGTACAGAAAAGCTATTCATTTTTGAGTGTTGATTTTATATCCAGTTATGCTACTGAATTTTGTTATTAAATCTAGAAGTCTTTTGGTGGAGTTTTGGGGGTCTTCCATGTAGAGTATCATGTCATCTGTGAATAATGATTATTTAAGTTTTTCCCTTCCTATCCTTATTCCTTTTCTTTCTTTCTCTTGTGCAGTTGCTCTGGCTAATGTTTCCCGAACTGTATTGAATAAGATTGGAGACAGCAGACATTTTTGTCTTGTTCCTCATTTTAAAGTGAAAGTTTTCATTGTTTGGCCATTTAGTATGATGTTGGCTACTAATTTGTCAGAGATGACTTTATGAGACTGAGATAAAGACCATCTATTTCAATTAGAAGAGATCACTTTTAACCCAGAGCTTCCATCCTTTCTCCAGAATGTTTAGGCCAACTTCCCCAGGAAAAGTTTAATGCTGCTTTTATCTTTACCTGCTACCTTCTCAACCAACTAGATGAACATTGCCTCTTAAGAGAGCAGGATGCAAAAGGGAAGGATTTTTGAGAATTCAGTTCTAGGTCCCCAGCAACTTATACAGTGAAAACTGTATCCTGGCTAGCCACCCCCCCCCACACACACACCATTACTGGGTGTTTCTGGGAACTTTGTATTGCCACCACCGTCTCTCCAATTATTCTGTCTCCATTTCCTACACACTCCTTTGGAAAAATAAATAGAAAGGCCATCTGCCTTGGAAGAATTTCAGAAAGAGTTAGGAATAGAGACCAAATTCAAAACCCCTACATTATCTCAAGCTTTATGGACATAGAGCCAAGATTTTGCCTCTGCCACATCCCTAAAGGAGACTGTGCCAACTCTTATTGTAGGAGTACATTTTAGTTTGAAAGCCTGAGCTAGCGTATGAAGTGGATCTCTGCCCCGTAGGTATTTTGAAGCATAACCGTATGAGACAGGTGGCTGAAAAAAGTGTACAGGCACTGATGTTGGCTTCCCTGAATGCAGGCCTGGCTTCAGTATCCATGGTGGTGTCCAGAATCTTATAGCATCCAGCACAGGGTGAAAAAGGCTATCAACATTCATGAGTTAGTGGGCCCCAAGCAAAACCCTGACTGAGAGACTCTGTACCACATCTGATTATTGTCTGGTTTTATGTAAATCCTCCAGTGTGGTTTACGATTAGTTCTTTGTTGTTGTTTTGGTCCTAGAGATTCAACCCAGGGTGTTGTACATGTTTTCTACCTCTGAATTCACTCTACCTATGAACTATAACCCTAGCCAATGATTAGTTTTTGATTATCTTTCTTTGGGGCTGGTCTTGTCCAGGGGTTCTCCAGAAATTTCATGATCTGAAAAGTGACAGCTCCTCTTAGGCAGGGTCTTTGTTGAGCAAAACAATATGTGCAGGTCAAATAGTAAGAGCCTAGAGGGGGTGTTCTGGCATACCCCTGAGCTTCCTCAGTCACAGTTGTTGGCAACCACCCTTAGATAGCCCAAGTTCTAAGTCAAGTCTGTAAAGCACTGGGAGCTTGAGCATTCCCTTAGACAAAGCAGAAGATAGCCTCCCTGTTTTCAGCTATGCCTTACCCTGTATTTTCAATATGATAAATCTGGCCAATAAACTAACTCTATTTGTTTGTTGGCTAGTAAAAGGCATAAAAACTGAAGAGTATTTAAGATATGGAAGATCCATGAATGCTTAGGGAAATGTTTATATTAAGCTTAGAGAATTCTTTTTTTGTTGATAGAGGTGATCATTCAAAAGTCAAATTTCAGTTTAATATGAGTCCATGGATCTAAAACCCTTCCAAAAATTAACTACTTGTACATCTGAAAAGAGATGATAGAATAAAATTCTATCTTTCTCTTTACTTTACTGAAACACACAGAAAACAATACTGAAAATCACCAAAGTATTCCAAAAAACCTTAGATCTTACTGAGCAAGAATAACAGGAGTGAGGAATGCAGACAATCAGACCAGCACTCCACCCTCACCGGTTCACTAACTGAATGAATGAAACATGCACTCTCCAGATCTAAAGCATATGCCAGCATCTCTAAAAGTAAGTGAAAAAATTCTATGAAACCCTACCAGAATGCTATACTTGGAGCACTGAAGTTTAAGTTCTTAGAGAAGATGTGGGAAAGAAGGACCATTTCTATTTTGCTATTCAAAGTTTACCATTTTAGAGAGGCTGAATGTGTGGACAGCATGGAAGAAATCAGGAATGACCCAGGCCTTCTCACTGCAGAAGAGGGGAAAGCCAACACCTTAAAGTAAAGAGGTCTTTCTTCACAGCAGAGATGTATCACATTTGTGAAGAAAACTTAGACAATGCTAGTTATGAATAAATTTGAAAATGAAAGCAATGCTTCATAACCTAAGGAAAAGACTAAAGCAGTGTTTAGAGGAAAATTATTAAGCTTAAGCACTTAGCATTAATAACTAAAAGACAATGCAAATAATACATTAATTATTCAACTCAAGAAGTTTGAAAAAGAATACAAGGTAATTGCAGAAAGCAAAAGGAAGAAATAAATAATGGTGAGAACTGAAGAATGAATAATTTTTAAACCTAGATATTTGACAATATACAAATAAATCCAAGCTCTGGTGCTTTTAAATAAAATAGATTAAGCCATTAATATTTTAAGTGAAAAATGAAGGACAGAATACAAATATGTAAAATCAGAGAATGAAAAATATGAAGATGGAGAAAAAATTTTAATTATGCAAATAAATATAAAAACCTAGGAAGTGATCTTAAATGATGTTGAGAAGCTCTCTAATTGCCAGACCCATATAATTTCATAGTGAAGTTTTTAGTTGTAAATATAGCTGATTCTAATATTTTTTAAACTTTTCTAAAGAAAAATTAAAATTTCTAATTTTAAAAAATAAACCCCGCATAAAACCAGTACTATCACTTGACACTCATGACATGTCGTGTGCACAGAAATCCCCAAAACAGCAGAGCTATTTTATTAATAAATCTAATGAAAACTATCTTAGGTAAAATTTTGACATTTTGGTTATGATTTGGGGGAAGGGTCTAACTGGTAATGCATGTACTAATAGCTCCTTGACCACAGAGAAAGACTCAGTTCTATCACAAAAGAAAAATCATTAAAATATATCTGGAATAGAAAAAGACATCATAAGAATAACTGTTGGATGAAGCCAAACATTAAAACCACAAGCTAAAAGAATCAAAATCAGAATCCAGAAGTATGTTGTAACTAAATGCTTTTCCAAATCATAGAAAAGCGGGGGCCTGAAATGTTTCACTAACATTGACTTTTTCTCCAATCAGATGGGAGTTCCTTTCTGTGAAAGTGAACGTTCTGCTTAGCAAGTTCTTCTAAAATGAGAACGTGAGACTGAGTATGACCTGTCCGTTGAGGAGGGACACTGAGGGAGGGGAGGGAGGCAGGGTCTAAGGTATGAGGAGAGGAGAGCGAGGGCAGTGCCTTATGTGGTCTGGAAGTGTGAAACTGGAGATGATGAAGGGAAAGCAAAGATGACGCAAAGAAAAAGGCTTTGCTCTCCTGGTGGTGGAACAGGCCTGTAACATTGGCCACAGAGAAAGTAGTCATGACTGGTAGTGGTAGTGACTGACAAGGCTGCACCAGTGAGAGATCAGAGCTGAAGTTCTGAAATGTCTCCTTGAAGCTTAGCTGACTGCATTCTGTTTAATTCTCTTAGGCCTTGGGCAGAGACTTGTGCAGATTCTGGCCTGAAATGGGAGTCAATTTTGGCAGTTAGACTTGGCATTCCAGGAAGACTAAGACTAAGCTCATGATTTGGTCTGTGACATGTAACTCCAGCCAAACACAAAGTGACACAGCAAAACACATCTTCAGGTGAAGTATGAGGGTTTCTTAAGGGTGGAGAAAGAGAAACAGCAGTGTACCTCAGACTCTGACTCTCCTGTGCAGGCATGGGGGCCAGGTAGAGGATTTAGTTTTGGAATGTAACCTGAGTGACTGAGATCGGAACTAGCCTTCTGAAGACACAGGACAGGAGCCAGAAACACCCCAACACACTTTTGTCCTTTCCAGAAGGATCGCTGAGTCAGTTAGATAGTCACAGCAGACTGCCATTGGACTGTCAACTTTCCAAGGGTGAGTGAAAAGTCATTCTGGGTCTGAGACAAGACTTTCAGTTGATAGAACACATTAAGGTCTTCCTCTGAGTAATTTCTTCCCTAACTGGCTGTGAAAAGAAGAGATAAAGGTCAGCTTGTAATTGGGTTGGGATCTCAGAGGCCCAGAGATTGCTTTTTTCTATGTGTGGATTCACTTATCGCCAAAGTGGATTTATTATCCAAGTGATATAGGACTGTGTTTTGGATTTGCCAGCAGGGAAGGTATAAAACTGTCCTGCCTAAGTAAATACAATGCCTCATATAGAGTTTTAAATTTTTTGATTAGCCATATTTACAAAATAGAAAACAGAAAAGACTAACTTTAATCTATTTTACTTAACCAAAATATTATCATTCCAACACATAGTTAATATAAAAGTATACTAATAAGATGTGTTACATTTTTCTATATTAAGTCTTCAAAATTCAGAACATCTCAGTTTAGAGTGATCACTTTTCAAGCTCATGTGAGTAGGTTTCCTTTGCTGTGACAGAATACCCAAGGCAACCAACTTATGCAGAGGAAAGTTTACTTTGCCTCATGATTTCAGAGGTTTCAATTCATAGCCGCTTTTCCCTGCCACCTTTCAAGCCTGTGGCAAGTCAGTAAGTCATGCTAGAAGAGTGGAGGAAACCTGTTCTCCTCATGACATCCAGGAGGCAAAGAGAGAGAAAGAGGAAGGAAGGGCCCAGGGATCTCTATATCCCCTTCAAGAGCACACTCCCAATGGCCTAATTTCCTCCCACTAGACCCTACTGCCTAGAGGCTCCACCATCTCCCAATAGCACCATAGCTGGTGGCCATGTTCTTCACACGCAAAACTTTGGGGGACACTCAAGATAGAACACACAGCAAATTTAGTGACTGACATTAGGCAATGTCAAATTGGATGAAAGGGATTATGTCACAAGGTCCTTGCCCTTCAGGATCTTATAAACTTGTATCCTTACCTTGTATCCAAGGTGGCAGAGTGTGGAGATGGACAGATCTACCTGTTTGATCCCATTGGAGTTGGGAGCGTCCTCAGGATTGGTGCCAACTACCAAGGCCAGGTGGGTTTGATACCCCTCCCTCCTCTTCTTGGGTTCTGGAAGTAACATTACCATTCAGCCAAATCAATCAGAACTAGTTCCTAATAGTTGGCTAAAACAGAAATCATAGCACCAACAGGGCCACCCCAAACTTCCTCTTCCAGTAGTTGAAAGCTCTCTATCCTGCACAGCATTCAGGAGATGCCAGAATGCAAGGAAAGAATGAAAGTTAATCTGGATGAGCTCATCAGTTTGCTCATGTACAGGGGAGCTCAAGTAAGGACTTGGTCAAGATCAGCCCTGGTGCAGAGCTGGTACCAGGACTAAGGCAGACACAATGCTCTTGCGACACCTGAGGAAAGTTTAGCCAGCTCCTCCACAGTGCAGGGGTAGAGTTGGCCCGCCTGAGCCATCATGGGCTCTGATGCCAGCTCTGTGGGGTTGGTTAGCATCTGCTTCCTGCTCATCCTCAGACCCACTAATTCAAGGTGCAAATCCTCAGCTCAACACTTCAGATTTCATATCTACTTCGGGACCCCTTCAGACAAACTGTGTGGTTCAGTGGCCTTGGCTTCTTGCTTACCTCTTTGTGCTTTCCTGATGCTGCAGTTTCTCAGTATAGGTAGGAGTTCATCTCTTCCATGACAACCCTGGATAACTTCACCAGCCAGGATTGCCAAGGGCCCTGCCCCGTCATTCCCTCTCCCTACCAGCAAAAAGCAATTTGGTACAGTGACATCTGAGGCTAATCCTGTACCCCAGTTCTGGAGAAGACCTTGTTAGAAAGATCAAGAAGGGTCTCCCAATACTGGCCTCAACCCAGGTTTCACTCCCTGAGCATCTGCCTCTATCTCCCGTTCCCTTGGCCTCCCTCAAGTTTTCCCAAGCTCGCTGTGCCTTTTATATTCAAGCTAACATCCCAGTTTCAGAACACTCAACTTCTTTGTAAATTTTCAAAATGCAGTGCCTGAAAAGTATAGATGTCAACTTTCATCATTTCTTTCATCTGAGAAATATTGCACTTGCACAAACCCATGCAACCCGAGAATTTTTCCCTCTGTGAGAGCTACAGACCGCATCAGATCCGTATGTGATGATTTCTTTGCAACTTGTGTCTCCACCCTAATGCCAACACATTAATGCAGAGAAAAAGCTCCGCAGCAGATTTTCAATTATTTCCTCAAATGCCCTTTTCTCCATGGTAATTTTCCTGTTGTGCAATACCCAAAGCTCCACTAATTTTGAATTCAAACCATACACCAGTCCCAAGATCTGCAATGTAAGAAGTGTTCAGCCTGCAAAGTGTATATAATTTTTCCTTCGCCTCTTTTTGAGAATTACCTTAGCACAGAATGTCTGACCACTGGAAAGGCTTAAGTTAACAGTCACAGTTGGATCGTTCCAGGAGAGAAGTGGGTATTGGATTGCAAGAGTACCCCGAACCCTTTGCTCTTTCCAACACAACTCAGCAGGAGGCATCCAGCTCTCTCTGAGGGCTGCTCCCTGGTGTGGCTGGTGGGCAGCATGACATCGTGGGAACATGTCCTGTTCCTTTTCATAGGAGTTAAATGAGCAACCTTCAGTCTGAGTTGGAGGAAATGGCTCATTGTATTTGACTCAGGTTGCTCACCTGTTAGTGAAGTAAGGGAGGAGGGAGGTCACATGAAAATCTCCTGCAGTAGGTCACATCAGGAAACCCTCAAGGGCAAGCAGTCGAACCCTAAGCCAGAAAGCAGATGCAGATACTGAATTAAATCGGGTTTTAGCAAGTCTTCCAATGAGCCTTTCCAGTGAAGGGCACAGTGTACTCCAGCCACTGCAACCTGAGCACACTTTGTTGTTGGGCCCCCATGCATGTAAGTCAAGGAGAGTAAAGTGTGAAGGCCTGAATGGTGAGGTTTAGACACCTGTACTTTCCCGGTGAGTCCTCTAGTAGGATTTCCTCCATATAAACATGAAAGGAAGGCAAAGTGTGTTACTAGGAACTGCATTCCATAAAATTCAGTGGTTTTGATTTTGGGTTTTGCACAGTTTCAACTAAAAAAACAAAATTGTTTAAAATGGAAACCTGGAGGTATTTCCACTGTTCTGAGCAGCTGAGCATTGACGCGGAAATGTCTCTGCTTTCCACTAGGGGGCGATTTAAACGCAGCCCCGGACCTAGCAGCCGGGAGGAGCTAGGGAAGAGAACAAACCGGAAGGGAGCTGGTGTGGTGTGTCTGCTAACTGGAAACACACCTCTTTTCTGTATTTTGGCCCATATGATTTTGTGGTTTTATGCTCTCCGGGTAAATGTGGTATCTCCTGTATCTGTAATCTAAAAAGCCTGAACTCTCTCTCTACAGCACAGGGCATTTTATTTTTCTCTTTCTGCTATTAAACTGGAAAGTGTCTGTCCCCTTCCTTGTGGTGCCAAACTAGGCTCCACACCAAGTTTAGCAGTAGGTGGGCTTCTTCCTCGCGTGAGCTACTCTGCATTTCACACGCACTTCCTGGCTTTCGGGGCTGGCTGCTAACTGAGCCCTTCTCACCAGCGTGGCCAGTGTCAGAAAGCCAGAGCTAAATGTACTCTGTGCTTTTATCACCTTACCCCTATTAAGCGTAGTTAAGAGAAATGGAGTCATCTTTGCTTTTTGAGGTTTCTTTTTTCTGGGTGAAAACAGTGAGTAGCATACATTTGTTTCTAGGTCAGTGGCATGGGAATGCTCTATTTCAGTACAGGAAGTAGAAGAAGAGGAAGAAAGTAGGACTCAAAGGTCAGCAATTTTGCCTGACACTTTCAGGGTCCTCCAGTACCCACCAGGCTCCCATTCCCACCCACACCCATTTACCATGATTTTTTATGAGAACAAAGACACAGAAATTAAAAGCTAGAGAACAGTAACAAGCACACAGCAGTGTTTGATCCTATATTGTTTCCCTTTAGTTGAGAACCTTTTTTGTCATCTGCCCTCTTTTAAAGACAGTTTCTCCAGCAGGCACAGGGGTGCACACCTGCAGTCCCAGCTACTCAGGAGGCTCTGGCAATAGCTCAAGGCCAGTCTGGACAGCATCGCAAAACCTGTATCAAAAATAAATAAATACATAAATAAAACCTCTCTCAAATTTTATCCCTTGTATTATATACCAACCTGTTCTCTTGATCAGCATGAGACAAAGAAACCTTATTACAGAGAGGGATAGAATGGACAAATAGGTGGAAGAAAGCTATCTTTTTTTTTAACAAAACAGAATATGAGTTAAACATAGCAGAATGTTGTTTTCCAACCCAGGTAGCTAAGTGGGCATGGCTTCTGCCAGCACCTCAGCGGCATTGTCTGTCCATGACTCGTCCCCAGACGCCAGTGCCACCCTTCACAGTGCTCATCCTCTCTGATTTAGGATTTTCTTTATCATCTTAAGTGAAATGGGTAAGTTTATAAACAGTAACATGTCTCAAACTGTCATCTCAGTCCCATCATATGCTTTTTTGTCTCCTGTCAAAGATTGTTTTTATAGCAGCTCAATTTGTCATAGCTAAATCTTGGAAACAACCCAAATGCCCATCAACTGAGGAATGGATAAAAAAGATGTGATATTTTTATACAATGGAGTAGTGCTCAGCTATAAAGAAGGATAAACTTGAGGCTTTTACAGGTAAATGAATGCAACTAGAGACCACACTCATAAATGAAATAAATCAGACTCTGTTGTGTAAACATCATGTTGTCTTCTTAGTGTAAAAACCTGAAAGAGTAAATAAGATCCAAAATACACAATAGATACTGAAAAAGGGAAAGAAACTGGTCAAAAGGAAGGAACAACTAGGATGAGGGAAGGACTTTCAACCTGATCCCAAGAAAACAAACATTGCAGTGCTTAGGTAGAGGGTGTTAAATTGGAGCTCTAGGTCAATAAAACTAAATTATAATTGTACAAGTTCATTGGGAAGTTCCAAAGACTTGATAAGTGACTCAATGAACATCTCCACTCTCTGGGAATGGAGAATTCCAGCTGCAAAATCCCAACAAGGAGTTAAGATATAAGTTCAAGATTTGTTTTGACCTGCTTTGATGGCTTCCCACTTGATACAAAGCATACATTCCTATGGAAACCCACTGCTATTCATGGTTAGATTGTGGGGCTTTTTTGCCTCAGTTCAGTCATATTTTGGATAAGTAGGTTTTTGTGGGGTGGTTTGGGAGCTTTGTCATTATGTATAATTTTATAGCTATGGGATATGAGGCCCAAATTCTAAATAACTGGTTTGACAGTTTTCAGAATTCACCTGAAATTTATAAATTGCAAGTTGAGAACAACTTGTTCCTGTGTAAATGGCCTGAACTAAGACCATGGTTCAGGAAGGAAGATCATTTCTAAATAACAGGGTCTAAAGGAAATGTAATGGCATGACCGATGCATCTCCGAAAGGCAGTGTTGTTCTTAGCTCAAAAGTCAAGGTGATCGTGAGGAATGGATCCTACACTGCAGGCAAGATTCGCAGACATCCACCTCTTACAGGAGCCCATATCCAGCCCATGCCTTAAAAGGAGAAGCAAAACCAAAGAGAAAGTTTTAAAGTCACCAGAAGACCACCCATCATAGGGCGGTGCAGGACGTCATCCATAGTGATTTAAAAGGAAGTGGTGAAGGCACACGTGCTTGATAAACATATTTTGAGTGTTGCTGTGACCATATGTCTTACCCCAAAACTGGTACAGACAAGGAAACAGCTTTACATTATTTTTTTTTTAAAAACCTTTTTAAAGATATGTATGCATGTGTGTGTAGAAACCCAGCTTGTTCCTGCCAGACACTAACACTGAGGCACTCAGAAAATAAGAAAAAAGCAACTGATGTCTTTAGAAAGCAGACCAGCACCGGCAACCTTAGTCCATCAGACTGTGTCTTGTCCCCCATTCTCTACCCAGCTTCCGAGTCCTCTTTCCTTTTCTTCTCTTCAGCCTTTTGATGCTAGGTTTCCAACAGATGCTGGCTAGGCTCATCCATATTCTGTTGCTAAATAGAATCCTGGAGACTGGATGACTTATAAAGAAGAAAGGTTGACTTTGGCTTATAGTTCTGGGGGCTGGAAAGTCCAAGAGCATGGTACTGGCACCCACTTGGCTTCAGAAGGCCTGGTGCTGCTTCGAGTCATGCTGGAAAGCAGAGGGCAAGCAGGCGTAATGAGGGGCATCCTCACCTGATAACAATCCACTCTTTCAGTAACTAATCGGGTCCCAAGACAGCGAGAACTCACTCATGGCAAAAGGCATTAATCCACCTGTGAGGGCTGTGCCCTCCTAACCCAACACTTCCCACAGGACTGTCCCTACCAACACCCCCACACTAGGGATACCCAGCTCCAGGTGAGTGCTGCTGAGGACAAGCCATGTTCGCACCACCTGACTCTTGCCCTATGCATCTGATTTTACATAACTCTTCACTTACACTAGTATCTGACTTGGTTTCTCAATCTGTCTGTGATCTCAAGTAGAACTTCCTAAAGGAGTTTTACAAAATATAGTTCCAAAAAGTGTTGTGCAAACTAACAAGTGCATGCAAACAAGCTCAAATAAAGTGGTTCATAGAGAACTGAGATTTTACCAAAATTCTTAGTGCCCATTGTGCTTCACACACACAAAGAAATTACTGCCTGAATAGACGATCATTTCAGAACTCCAGCTAAACTTTTAAAAAGTCTTTAATTATGGAACTTTAATTAACCCTTAATATATGAAAAAACATTGAGCACGAACCTCCCCCTCTTATGCTTTTTGCAGACATTAATTCTAATGGATTATGGATTTAAATGTAAGGCTAGAACAAAATGTCATTCTTAAACAGATTTAAATGTTTAAAAAACAGGAAATTTCTAGAAGAACACATAAAAAACCTTTAGGATTAAGGAATGGAGAAAGAATATTAGAAATGACACCAAATTACAAACCATAAAAGAAAAAGTAAATTGAACTTCCTCAAAATGAAACACCTTGTGCTGGTAAAGACCCATTTGGGCAAACCTAGAGTCCCAAACATAGTAAATATCTGACAAAGGATTAGAATCTAAACTATACAAAAACATTTTCAAAAACCAACAGTAAACAATAACAACTATAAAATACCCAAAGGACATGAACAGACATTGAACCAAAGAGGAGATGAAGATTAAAAAAATTAAAAACATGGAAAAATACTCAGCCTCATCAGCTACTAGGGAAATGCACATTGAACTTACAGTGTGACATCACCACACACTGTTAGGGCAACTAAGAAAACTGTGACAATGCTGAAGAAGATCCAACGAGACCGATTTCTTGTACCTCCCTGGCTGGAACGTAAAGTGCTATGTGGGCAGTTCCTTATAAAACTCAATATGCAATTATCATACAAGCAAGACACAGGACTGTTCTATTATCTTGAAGCAGTGGAGGCGACCCTATGGCACAGATGGCACAGCGGGTTATTTGTATCATTGAAAGTTCTAAAATGTTCGTCATCACTGCCCTAAAGGGTCTCCCTTGCACTTCAACTCCTCATACCTGTGCCCTGGCAATCACCAATCTGCTGTTCAGCTCACTAATGTTATCATTTCAAGAATGTTATATAAATAGAAACACAATATATATGTTTGAGTTCAAGTTTTTTTTCCACTATGTATAATGTCCTTAAGATTGGTTACATTTATCTAGTTTATTCCTTTACACTCTTGAGTAACATTCTATGGTATGAATATACCATCATTTAGCTACTGAAGAACATTTGGGTTTTTTCTGGTTTTAGGTTACTGTATGTAAAGATGCTATTAACACTTGTGTATAGGTTTTCATGTGAATATAACTTTTTCCCTCAATAAATGCCCAAGAATACAAGAGATGATAAAAAACTATGGTATATTTTTAAATTTCAAAAAAATTATTACAGCAAAAGACACATCACACAAATCTATATATGGGATAAAATTGTATAGAACTATGCACTTACATACAAATGAATGCATGTGAAAAGTGGTAAAACTAAATAGGCCTGTAGCCAAGTTAATAGTATTATACCAACGTTGATTTTCTGGTTAATATTATACTATCGCTATGGATAATGTCTCCACAGAAAAAGTTGGGTAAAGGATACACAGGACTATCTGTATTATTTTTCACCTTCCTATATGAGCCTATAATTATTTCAAAACAGAAAGTTTTAAGAAGGTGTTTAACTATTAGACCTTTTATTCATGGAGTATAAAGGGAGATTGGTGTTCTACGGAAGACATCCTGGGAAAGGCAAGTCAACAGAACTGGGCCCAAACCAACCATCAGTGTCCCAGCCCCAGACCCGTTGGCTTGACCTCCAGCAGTGGTTTAGATTACCCTTTGGTCTTGTCTTTCTTTGCAGTTCAGAAAACACTGTGTAGTTGGTTTGTTCCTGAGAGTTTTCTAGAAAGACTGGTTCATTCCTTTCACTTATTTATTCTTTGCTTTGGTTTAAAGTTTTGGTTTATCAAATTCCTGCCCTAGTATATGCCGGTCTGTGACAAGTGCCATGCCTCATCCATAGATCCCAGTGGAATGTGACACAGGTGGCAGGTCAAAATAGTGAAAGTCAAATGCCTGAGGAAACCAATTCATTGTTGTAATAACTGCCTGCTCTCAGGAGATGTTATGACATGAACAGAAGCTACAAATGAATCTGGTCATTTCTGGTGCAGCAGTTCCATGCTGTGCCCACTTGGGTTGACCTTCTGTCTCTCTTGGCACACTGCCTAGACCAGTGGTAGTGAACCTTTTAGAGCTTTCAATGATAGCCACCACCAGCCTAGACTGATGATTCTCAAACTTCCAGTGTTCAGAAGAATCACCTCAGAAGACCCAAATGTTGCTGTTATATCAGAATCATGGAAGAGGGACCAGAAAACAGCATTTTAAACACCTCAGTAGGTGATACTGGGGCAGAAAATTCTGAGACCACAGTTCCTTCCATAGTACTGCTTTTTAAAAATCATTTAAGCTAGGAGTCTTGTTACTTGTAATTTATACCACATACGAAGTATTTACAGCTAGGTACCTCTACCTCTCACCCTAACCCAATATCTATCAAATGATACTTTGTTTCCTTGCACATTGCTTAAAGACATTTCAATGCAGATGTGTGTGTATGAGTACACATGTGTCTGTGTGTATGTCTCTGTACGTGTATATGGTAAAGAAAAGGGGTAATAACTGTTTCTAAATGTGGTTCTTTTACTGAAAAACAAAACTTGCAAACTACTAGCATTTGTGATACTTGCAAGACTCTGGGAAATAGATGCTTTTCATGTTTGCTTGTTTTGCTTAGAGGATTCATTAAAGGTAGTTTGACCATTACCTTTATAAACTCTGTGAAGTGATGGTTTTGACAGCTAGTTTTTTTAGTGCACCAAGAAGAAAGCCTAGCAAATAACTCTGATAAACAAAACTTGTTTGTTATTTGACACTCTAGCTTCACTGTAGAAGGCCCTCTGGTACTATGATGGAAGGGGAATAGAGTTTTACAGAAATGGAGCAAGGACTCAGTGATTCCAGGTAATGTGACAGAGATGGTCCCACTGATGTGCACTCTGGAAGAGGCCTAGGTGTTGGGCTGGGAGTTTCTCTGACTATACCAGGATGAGGCATATTACCTCATGAATCTCACAGCTGGCTCAAGTGATAGACAGAATTATATAGAAAGTATTAAAGGGTTTGTGTAAGATGAAATATATGTTAATTAGCTTGACAGTGATTCTACAACATATAACTTAAAAATCCCATGTGACATACCATATTTTTAATTTTAAAAATTTAATTTAAAAATTTAACTTAATTTTCCCAACCTCAATAATTAATTTTTGAAGACTATTAAAGAACTTCATAGCCCTTCCTGCCACCCTTGATACAGATCATTAATCTCCAAAATAGTATGTCCAGCACTGACCCACTGAGGTGGAGAAGAAAATGTCAAACTTTCACTTATATTTAGTTTTATCAAAAAGAGATAAAGATGTTAAACGTTAATAATGTTATTAGATATATTGAAATTGGCACCCTCGTTTAGTCTATTTGTCCCAGACAGTCACGGGATCTATCCAGGATCTTAAGGGAAAGTGGAGATGCTCCAGTCAAAAAGGTGGATGCCAGCCCCTCCCTTCACCATGAGCTATCAGAGTCCTGACATTGTAGTAATGTGTTCCTGCTTACCTGGGAACTAAACTAAACTAATCCTTGCACAATGAACAAAGTAGCTTAGAATAGTGCCCCAAGGAAATGCCTATGTCTTTACAATAGAAAGCTCTGACCTAGAAAATGTCCCAACACCCCAAATAGCCAACTGAAGATAGTAATAATCCAAATACAAGTGAACATCAAGAAAATGGAAGGTCTGACATTTATCGCACTCACTAAATGAGCTCTTCATCTGTCCACATGGTGCGGGGTTTTAAAAATCAGTGATAACCTTTCGGATTTGAAAAGAATTTGGCTCAATCTGTAGGAAGGTGCTTTTAAAGAAATTCACTCTAGAAAAAGAACAGTTTGAAAGCAGATATTTGAAAACATTTCCCATGATTATGTGATTATCAAAAGTCTATTAGAAATTCTTCTGAATAGACTCTTAGTGAGTTGTGAACTTATTTAGTAAAAGTACAAATATGAAATGCCTTGCAATTACTTGGGAAAAGCAACTGGCTGGCAGCAGAGAAGATGAAATTTGCTAGCAGAATTTAAACAAAAACCTTTGCATAATCAGTGGAGTAGAATGAAAATGAGCCTCTGAAAGGGCACCTGTTCCATCTGGCCCTGTGCAACTTTGTGAGATGTTTCTTCAGCTGCACTATCAATAAAAGAAAAGATGAAAAGGGAAAAATGACCCTACAGTATGAATTAGAATTGCTGAATCACAACTTGTGTTGGTTTGGGGGATATTTTGCAAGGGGAAACAAGACAGTACAGGACACATAGTTTATAAGATTATTTATAGTAGCCACCCAAAGAATCATGTACAAGAGAGTGCAGGAAATCTGTCCACACACTTAGCACCAAGGAATCCAGCCAAGGGCCTGGATCCTGCAATAATGTTCTACATGAATCCAGCTGAAGACCTCAAGCCCACAACAATGCCTCCCACAAGTCCAACTGGAGGCCTAGAGCCCGTAACATTATCACATGCAGGCCTGTTTCACAGATCTGCGCTGCAAAAGCCCAAAGGTCAGTGGTAGAATCTAGTAAGTCTGTACCAGTGGGGTGAAATATCTGTGCTACTAGGGTGAAGGATCTTCCCTGGAGCCAGGAAGCAATACACAAAGTATGAACCACAGCTCCTCCGAAATATACCACAGCTATCCTCAGCAACAGTGAGGTACTGAGCTCTGATGATCAGGGAAGCTGAGTTCCCATCAGGAAAGCCAATGCAACAAGCTTCTTCAGGAGACTGAACTGTGCACCTCCTTTCCCTCCGGAGCCGGGAAGTGATGTTCAAAATGAGGACCAGAGCTCCCCCAAAGTGAACTGAAGCTATTCTCAGCACTAACAAGGTCCTGAGCTCCGTGGAGGATGAAAACAGCCAAGCTCATCAGGAAAGCCAGCATGACGAGCTCCTCCAAAAGACCAGTAGCACCTTGTAGCTTCTACCAGCTCCCAACAGCCTTTCTCTGTTTCCAACATCCTCTCTTCTTCTTCTCCAGTTCTGCCTCTTATGCTGCTGGCAACAGGCCCCAGGGGGGGCCTCCCACGCCCAGCACCACGCTTGCTAAATTCAGGTGGGGGTTATAATTTGAACACCAGTTGTCATTTCACTACACAAGTGTTAAAGCAATACTGTGTATTCTAAAATAATGAAGCACACTCAACAACACCACTCTTACTAAAAGTCACTAATAAATTTCACAGTGAAGGCAATGATTTGTCAATTCGTTAGTAAATAATAAATTACTTTAAAACACGTGTATGTGTTTTATGTTGAGATACATAAACTCAAGTTTTAAAAATTTCTGTGTGCTGTTTTTTTTTTTAATTTTATTTTAAAGACAAAAGAATGGAGACATATGAACCAGAAAAGCCATAAACAATACAGAAAATACAAAGTTATACAGAATATAGTAGGGAATTAGAACTGGATGTTGTATTACATACTTATCTTCACATTAGTTAACACAAAAACATTAAAGGAAATACCAAATTATAGATAAGATAGTAGGGAA
>PVLD010030319.1:0-16978 GCA_004027595.1 Dinomys branickii
CCACAGGCAATCCTGTGCTCCAGTCATAGTACTGAACGGCTGTTTTGTGGGTAGAGGCACTGTTCTTTGTAAGCTTTAGACCCTAGCCCCATTGTGGATGGATGCCTATATAGATTATATACTTCAAAGCCCTGAGAACATCCATATTCAAGCAAAGACAGTGTGTGGCTAAGAGTATATCATACATTAAATTGTGTGTGACTGAGAGAATATACATAAGATCATGGGCTTTGGCGTCACACAGACTGGATTATGTAGTTGTACTCTTCCATTAACTAAGCCTTAGGCAAGTGACTTTTAATACCTCTTCACACCTGTTTCTTTGTCTGTAAAATGGAAATAATACCTTATGTGGCTGTGCAGGTTATGTGAGCTTATACATTGGTAACTTTTATTAGATTGCCTGGGACCTGATAGAATCTCAATGAATGATGGTGGTTTTACTATGGCTTGTGAAATCTGGACCAGTAATTGTAAACATGTGTTGTAGCATGTCTTCATTATAAACATCCTTTATTGGTAGAATGACTTAAATTATTTCAAAGCAGTTCCCACATGTGGATGGATCGTTGGATCCTCACAACCTTCTGGTAAGGTGGTCCCCTTTCCTAGACAGAGCACTAGATTCAAAGGAGCCAGAGAGGATATTCTGCTAGTAACTGATTATCTACTAGCTGAAACCCACTGTCTTTCTGTATCCTGAGCAATGCCCAGCACACTGTGAAAATGTAACAAATGTGACATCATAACAGTACCCTTCTGAAGTGAGCCAAGTAGTGGCCACAGTGGTGCCATTCCATCACCAAGAGGAGAATTTTTTTGAAGTGTACTGTGTGCTTCATTTCACGTGGCTCTACTGACAACAAGTATACATGGTCTGAGAATTCTTAGGATATACTGAAACCCGTTCATGGGCATCTGGTGCCACTTGATCATTTCTCTTCTGACATGAAAATTAAAAGACAACAAGCTTAATGACTTCAAGTCTTCTGGACTTTCAAAGAAAATTTTTATCTTCAAATGTGTCACCTTAAAATTTAATTTTACTGAGATTTTCAATGTGTCACAATTTTTATCTTCTTATTTTTGCATGTTGAATTATATGATAGCTGTATGTTTGAGGTCTGTTTGCAGATCTTTTGTCTTTTTAGAATATCTGTTGGTAGAGTGCATCTAAAAATTTAGATGAATTATCCACAAAACTCACTCTTAGATGATGTTCAGTTGGCCAACAAGCATTAAAACAATTTGTTCTTATTCTCTTGAGTATATAGTTATTGCTTGTGGTTAGTGCAGTGGCTACTAATACAAGGGACCTCTCTATAACCTTGCTTGTTATCTGCATATCAAATTCATTATTGGTTTTCTGTCCCCACCATAAGCTAGTTGGTTATTCATTTATCAAATATGGCAACAGAAGGACAGTTCTATATGGAATGCCAAATACAAACTGAAACCTACAAAAACTTTTAGATTTCCCAAACTTCTCTGGACCCCTTGGGATAGGAAGATATTTCTACTGAGATTTCCACCTGTGTCCCCAAACCAGTTAATCTACACAGGCTTATCATCCCTCTTATCTTTGGCCAATGTCCAAAACAGAGGCCTCTCTCAAAGTTTCTGTTCTCCTGTCTTCCTTTTTCAATATTGTCTGTGTTTCATCTTTCCTGCCTCATTTTCTTAGTGTCTCTTTTCCATGTTGCTACTTGGGAAAAATTTATATCTTCATCTGTGGATATTTATTACATCATCACTTGAGTGATACAGTAGTTCTAAAATTCAACACTAAGTATGCTATCTACTACCTGAGACCTCTTCAAAAGGACAGAGTCTGAATCCCATAGAAAGGCATACAAGTGCCTTGATTGTCTGTACTGATTTTATCCCTCCTTGATCTCTAATCTCTGAGCCTGAGCACACATTGTTCCTTGTGCCTGAAATATGTCTTCACTGTGATTTAGTTACTTGTTCTTCCTAAACCAGCTGAAATGTCCTTCTTCTTTGAAACTGCCTCCTCTCCCTCCCTCCCTCCTTCGATAAAAATCTGTTTTCATCTTTACACTGAGCTGTTGTGGATGACACCCATTACATTTTAAGTTTCAATGTAAGACTGTTCAATGAATAAGACTGTTCCTTGTTTATCTGTCACTCTACAATCTAGTGAACTCCTACACATCCTTCAATACTCTGCTCAAATCCTCTGACACCCCCTTCCAAAGTATCCTCTGCCTACTTTGGCACTTAATAGACACTATAAATGCTGAATAGATGAATAGATGCATGTAAGTTTAGTGATTTTCTGAACATCACAGAATAACCTAGAAGATGAGCCAGAATTAGACTAGTCCTTCTGCCTTTGTTAGAAATAATTCTTTTGGGTTTGTAAAAGATCTGTGGATTAAGACTGCATAACATGATTAAGACTGCATAACATGATGCAACTTACTTCTTAAATATAACATGAAAAAGTTTATTTTTCCAAGCATTGTGTTCCTAATATTTTCTCACAGAGTTTCCATTCAGTCCATATATGTCCATTGTTCCAGAAAACACTTTGTGGAGAACTCTACAGATTCTTTCATTTATAGTTTAACAGAAGCCAGTGTGCTAGCTCTGTCCTGCATGTGGTACTTTCTTACCTAGGTTTGAGATCAGTTTTCTTCCTTAAATAGCACCAACATCACTGAGTTCAGCAGAAACAGTTGCCCAAGGCTAAGAAACCTCATCTGGCATGCTTGAAGTAGTCATTGGATGGGATGTACGATTCCATGGTGATGCTTATGACAAGCTGATGCTATTTTTCAAATCCCACTGAACTCTTATACATGTTTTATGCACTGCTCAAGTGGTATATCCCTGGCCCCTGTGGAAACATTAGATAACCTGCCTCTTCTCCAAAGCATCTCATGCCTACCTCAGTTGTGCTACATTGTATTCCAATTATATCTATGCATGTGTGTCTTCTTCATTAAGCTGTGAGCTCTTCAAAGAAAGGAACTAATCTTTATTAATCAGTTTTTAGACCCCCTGTACCTGATGCCATACCCGGCGTGTATAATGGTGACATGGGTATGTAAGGCCAGGCTATTATGTTTTTTGGGAACAGTAGTCAACACAGTCCTTATGCGTGATAGTATGATTATTGACACTAACTTCTCATGTAACTGGATAGCAGGTGGTTAGAAAAGAATCTTACTCTCTTCTCAAATGCTATAGCCCCTCTTTTTAAAAATACCCTTAGCTTTGCAGTGTACATACTCTTACTTATCTGACATTAGTTCTACTTTTGTCGTTCTATTTCATATATATTTTATATGTAATGTGCAGCCATGGATGAAGCCTACTGCTCACACCTATAACTGAACTCATGGCTTGGCACTTATTTCTTCTGCCTATCTATCACCTAAAATGGTGCCTGGCATATAAGCACCAGAAAAGATTTGTCATTTGAATAAATGAGTGCATACACAAGTGTGTTGTTTATGGATCCTTAACTATAGGTCACATTTTTTTTCTCCTTGAGAGGGTAGTTTATCTCTGGTCTCAGGTTATTTGAAAGTCAACCAGAAATCAAAAAGAGTAAAGAGTTGGCATATTTTCCTATAAAAGGCAGTGTTGGGCTGAGATAAGATCGTTACATCTGTGGAGCTGTGCAACCTTAAGGTACTTATTAAGCAGCTGTAAGAAGAGGTTGCATCCTACCTAGTGACCACTTAAAGGCCATAAAAACAGCTAGTGGTTGGTTGATGTGACAGGGAGTTCTAAATTATAAGGAACTTATCAGGCTCAATCTCAAAGGAGAAAGAACACTCTGAAAAGAACATAATTTCATATGTTTATTATGAATGCCCAGGTTCCCTCCCTTTTCCCTTCCCAATATTTTCATCACAGTGTGTTTATTCTAAGCCACAGTCCAGGCTGCCCAGGACAAATTTGGAAATTACTGTGTGATTTCCCCCGCAAGCTTGCTGACCTGTTTCTTGCATGAACCCTTGCTTGTACTTTATCTGCTGTTTCCTGCCCAGAGTACCTTATGTTCCTTCCTTTGAGGTGAAGGATGGGCCCTGTTTTCTCAGCTTGAGAGCTTCCAGGGCCATAAAAAGACTTAGGTTCATAGGATTCTTCTCTTTGTATGTGTGTGAGCACTGGGGAGGCAAAGCTAATCATGTGCTGGTTTAGACAACTGCTCTAGCATGAAGCAGTCACGAGCCTTGTATTCTGTAAGTGAACTGTGGTAGCTGCAACCAGCTAGTGGAGTGATGGAAAGCAAGGGGTAAGCTACTTGGTGGACCTGCAACTTTCCAATGAAAAGCCTGGTTCAGAAGGTCATGGGAAAAGTCAGCATAGTCAATTATGAGGTTATCTTTCAGATCAGACTTTTGGTTTCTAGAGAATTGCTTTGAGTGGATGATGCTCTTTTACACTTGGCCAGATTTCTTTACAGAAAAATTCGTATTTGATGGGTGTCACAATACTTCATCCTTTTTGATTTCTGGTTGACTTTCATTTTAAAGAATCTGAGGTTAAGCGGAGATACACTGCCCTCTCAGGGGCAAAAGAGTATGACTTTATATTAGGGCTGTGGCCATTTGTGAAGTGGGATAGATGGAATATACGTACATTTTGTCACATTCCATTGTCTCCTCAGTGTTTGATGAAAACATTTTTGTTAATAGATCGTACTCGCCCTTTCTTACCCCGAGCTCCCAAATAAGATACTGAAGCACATGCTTAGCTCTTTTAAAATATGTCCATGTTAACTTTAGTTAAGGAAAAAAACTACATGAGAATGAGTTGTTTCATTTTATGCCAGCTCAAATTCCTTGACCTCTAATCCTGGTGAGCACACTTTTGGTGAAATATGAGCTTTCACTAAATTGATCTGTTCCTGCTTTAGAAATACCAGATTTAAATTGCCCCCATGCACAGCTCTTGTCTTCAGACTTGCTGTGAACATCTCGCTTGTAAACAGTCAAGTTGGCTACCGAGAAACTAAGAGTAGAGCAAAGACCTATGGTAATAGCCCATGGTTCACAGTTTGAAAGGCAGCATGCAAACATCTCTACGGTGCGCAAAATGCCCCAGAAATTGAGGAACTGAATTGCAGGACTCAAATTTGGGGAAATTTATGGATATTTCACTGGAGTGGATAAAATAGGATAGAATTATTATATGTGCATAGTAAGAGAGTGCAGCTAGAACTCCACAGACCGAGGACATTGGTTTACCATACTCTACTCATTTGGGGTATTAATTTACTTTGTTCCATCTTGATGTTTCCAAGGGTGTTACATTCTCTTAGAACTGGGAAATGTGTTATTACTAGGTTCACCTTCCTTTTTCTTTTACCCAGTTATTTCTTTGAGATATCTTTTCTAGTTCTTATTTCTGTATTTTAATGCTTAAAATTATCTCTATGTCTGTTCTTTATGCACCATATTTTCTCTTCTTAGATGCATCAACATTGGAAATGAAAAGCTGAAATCTGCTATAATGTATCAGCTTATGCACATATAAATACATATCAGATAATCATTAGCATTTTCTTAGCATTGGATCATGCAGCATACACAATGAGAAATGAAATACAGTATTGCATATATTTAGAGGTTTAAGAAAACACTTGAAAAACAGCTATTTTTCCTTCATAATATATGTCATATGTAAGGTGTGGATACTGTGGTGCATCTGTAGAGTTCCTTGTTTTCAACCTCACTTTGAAATTTCCAACTATAATATGCTGTCTTCTTGGACTTAATGTCAGATTTCTGTTAAAAGCAATGAAAGTCACTCAGAAAAATGTTAGCAGAGACTAAGACTAAGTGACAAGGGTATATCTCAGTGGCACAGCACCTGCCTGGCAAGCGTGAGGTTGTGAGTTTGACTCCCAGTACCCAAAAAAAAAAAAAAAGCAATGGAAGGAAGAAGAGGGGAAGGGGAAATAAAAACAATTAAGATGCATTATGTAATGCACCAGTTCTCTAAGGAGGATGTAATCATTACATACTGTAAACATGTACTAATAAAAATGCTAACAAGACAACTGTAGAACCCACCACATTAGCTTGTGTGAATGAAAATATAAATGTATTCTGGGTGAGTGTGCTTGTATGTATGTCAGCAGTAAGCTATCTCTTGCATAATCTAAGATTGAAACTAGACAGCTGTAAAAGGAGCTACTGCCTCCCTTGCTTGTCCGGCTGCTTTTGCAAATCTCCTGCCTAACAAGTAGCTCAACTCCTCCTGATCAAATGATCTCAGAAATGGCTACCCTCCATTACACACTGTAATGATATCACCCTGGCGAAGCTCTCTGAAACAACACACCCCTGTCTCTGATAGCAGAGTTCTTTTGGTGAGTGCCCCAGAAGAGGTAACCTCCAAAACAAGGCCATCTAAGGATTGGTACAACTGGCCAGCAAAACCTGTTGGAGCTCTATCAGTAAACCACCTAGCCTTGGGTCTTTGGATGGGAAAAGCAATTGAAAACAGTGAGTACCAACCTGAAGTAGGGTAAAATGAAAAGGCTAGTCCTGTTGTATCATATTTTACGAGGATGGACGTGTAGATATGAAGAGCACATATGTTTCTTTATTTGGGTATAATTAAATTGGTATAGTGTGTAGTTGAGAATTTAAGAGTGGAAGCCATCCTACTGTCAATTGTTTAACTTATTTTGTGACCCCAGGCAAACAACTTACTTACCTTCTGTATACTTCGTAAATTCTTCATGTGGGAAATGGGGAGAGTGCTCCCTTCTTCATAATATTGATGTCAGGCTCAACTAGGAGCAAGGTCTGAAAGCACTTTAGGCATTAGAAAGCTGTATATTTAAAAATGAGCTGCTGATAATCAGATGTTAGCTGGCTTCTCAGTGATGTGCTCTGCAGTTAGACTGGTGCCAAAACTTCAGATAAACTTTCTTGTCTCTCACCTGTCATTAGTCTTATAAGTTTATGTAACATTAGGAAAAGCTTATGCATACTTGCAACAACTGGGTAGAAGGTGTAGGTTTTTTAATCTCCTCACATACAGTGCCAAATTGTGAACAAGATACTGTACTTGGTAACATGAAAGCATATAGTTAGGACTCAGGGGTACTTACCCTCAAGAAGCTTATGATTTGAATGTGGGGAATGATGTGCATAATGACTCTGTGCAGTATGAGGTAAGAGGATGGAAAAGCTAAATTGGGCCCATCCAGTTGGTTGTAGTCTTGCTTTTCCTCGTTTAGCTTGTCTCCAAATGGCAGTGTGGTTTCAGAGCTTCTTGGAGACCCAGACATGGCTCATTCTCCTCCCTGTAAAATGACCTCTTTGACATCACGTGGGAATTCATATCTGAAAAATCTCTAGAAATAGTCTGATACAAATTGCTATAGGAATACAAAGCAGTCCATAATATTTCTTTCAATTCATAAGGCATTATCCTCTTAGTGGGAGGGTAGATTATTTTTCTTTTCATGTGAATTTTTAAAAAGTCAGCTTACATGCTAACAAGGTGTGCAAGAGAAAGTGTGTCTGAGTGTCAGCATAGACTAATTAACCAAGCATTGTTTGTTTCCCAGTCCAGTCTACACCTAAATGCTCAGCTAGCCATCCTAGAAATGTACATTTTAAGATGCAAAGGAGGCCAGATAAAAGGCAATAAGTATACCACTGGAAAGCTTTTTTCCCACCATCAAAGTACAGTTCAGTGTATACATTATCCTTCTAGTAAAAACAGCAATCCCATCCTCATATGCCAAGAACAGCCTGATGTTGATGCCATTGTTTAGGGAGACATTGGCTGACTTTAAAGGTATATTTGCTTCATACATTGAAGATAAAAGGCTATCATTACAGGTTTAATTCTTGATGTATAAAGCTAAGTCTTATTATAGAGAGTTCACAAAAAAAGAATTCCCAGAGTCTAGAAACTGGAAACGCTTTCCTGTTTTACCATAAAGTTGTGACCAGTTTACTATGCTTTTGAAATTCTACATTCATGTGGACTCATATCAATGTGTTATTATAAAGGTGTCATCTCATTAATTTATTAAACCCTACTCTTCATATGTGTATATCCGAAACATTACTATGTTCACCCTGGAAATTTGCCCCAGGCTACATCTCAATTCTGTGTTAGATCCTCTAGTTTCATATGAAAAGAATATTAAATAATGTTGGCATGCTCAACCATTCATGATAGTAAGCCTGTATTATCGCTGGTGGTTTCAGACCTTTCCCTCTGGGTTCACGCAGTTATCACTATATCCAGCAGTCTAGGCTTTTGATTTTAAAAGGAAGGCAATATTACTTTGTTTTTCATTGAAAAAATATGCAAATAAATATCCATTTAAATTTTGAAAACAGAATAATAGAGACATGCTTGTTTCCATAAGTGTCTGTGATGGCATCTGATTTGATGAAAATATTTGTTTCAATTGCTGATGGCTTACTAAATAGCCTTGCAAGCTGTAGGACCAGAATTTCTGGATTCTCATCTTTCACATACCTACCCAGACTGCCTGTGGCAATAGGGGAACAATTGGCACTTTCAGTTGCACCCAAGTCAAGGCATGGAGCATAGTGTGAATTTTGGTCATGTTAGGTAGAGTATCATTGATTACTTATCTTTACCCTTGACTTCTGGATCCATGCACATTAGTGGCTTTATTTTTCATTCTGCTGAGAAGTTCTTATTTAGTTTGGTACTGCACTGACTAAAAGGATATGTTTTTGAGAAAGAATAATGACAACTGTTTACCATTCCTAATAATCTGACCTGCGTCACCATACAGACATTCTGAAAGTGGTTTTCCTCTAAAACGCAGTGCAGGAAACCTTTGTGTCTAAAGGAAAGTCCGTGAAGGGCTGTGTGTGTGTGTGTGTGTGTGTGTGTGTGTGTGTGTTCATGTGCTTACCTGTGTACACTTATGCTCCTGCTTGTGTTTGGAGCTGGGAGGAGAGAGAAAAAGAGATAAGAAAAAAAAGAGGGAAAGAGCAAAGTAATCTGCCCCAGTATCCTGAAAGGGGGGTAGGTTGCTTAGTTATTATGAAATCAGAGACTTATTTCGGAAAATTTGAATTGCGATTACAGAACACTGGTAAACCACACATTAAGTCCCAAGGGCTGGATCAAAAATATACACCATTCATAGAAACCATTTGAATTATTTGTGAAAACCTAGTAGCTAAATATAAAATTAATTTATGAGCAAATATAAACTGTTCTGGCTGCCCATTAGTGTTAGCTATTTCTCTACATTGCTCAGGGCTAATTTCTATAAGTGAAACACATGGCCTGTGGCTCTGTCTAATGTGCTGCACACGTCCACACTTTCTTTCTGCTACAGAAGTGAATAACAACAGTTACATTTTAAAGATAAACAGTTTTTTGATTGGGTTTCTGGAGAATAATGATACTTTTGTACAATTCTTGAAATAGAGCCTACAGTCATCCCGAACAAAATAGCCTCTTTCAACATTTTGGAAATAATGACATCATAGGCAGATTGAACCAGCCATCCATTAATAGTATTCTTTGTACAAAGCTATTTCAAAAGAGGACCTGACATAGTAAATTGGTATTGTTTACAAATAGAATTCCCTTTTCTACATTTGTGGAAGGGTAGGAGACACCTCCCCTTGGGAAGCAAATGCATTGACAATAAGACTTACAAGTCCCTACCCTTTCTTTACAAGTGAAGAAGTATGCTTTGAAGCCTTTGCTTTGTAGGTAGGTTAAAGATAGCAAGAACCTCCTGCACTGTTCTTTGGTCACCAAATCAGAATTATCTGGAATGATTAGAAGAATACGACTATTGGTTATGCCTTGTAAATCATACTAAAAAATTAAATTAATATGAGAACAGTTTAAGCAAAACCAAGTCTGAAATATCTAGGTAAATAAAGAAATGATGTGGTTGATACCTTGCCAGTGTGGAATCCATCATGTGTTCTTTGGTCTCATTTCCTCCATCTTTCTCAAAGGTTTATTTGAAGACAATTGAAACAATTCCACTACAGTGGGAAGTAAAATGGTCTGCCATATAAAGTAGGTTGGCAGATTATGATATGACCCTAATGAATATATATATATATGTGTGTGTGTGTGTGTGTGTGCGCGTGCGTGTGTGTGTGTATATATATATATACATATATATACATATATATATATATATACATATATATATATATATATATATATATGTATACGGTTGAAATTTTGGTTAAGGGTTTTTAGTGCAAAGCCAAAGAGTATACTTTGAGTTTTGTATTCCAAGTCGTCTTTCTTCTCAGCTTAAAATATACCTGGTCAAATAACAACAGGGTAATCAGGCAGCCTGAAAAGAAGCAGGGCATGTACCTGCTTCTCTGGTTAGTGAATGCAATTAGCAATGAAAAAGGCCACTGTGTTGTGAGCCACACCTGTTTATCAAGAACAAAGGAGCATAGTATTTTAAATTATGTAGTTGCCCCAGAACCCTGGCTGGCCAGACTCTTTCTTGCCTTATTATGCAAGATCAGCTTTGTTTTAAAGAGGTCCTGTGTATCCTCTGACTTCTGCCACCTCAAATTAAGCAATATATCATCAGAAAATATATATCATAAATATATATCACCTAGAAAATAGTGGTTCTCTGTTGCTTGGAGACATTTTTCAGATATTAGTCTTATAAGTATTTATATTTAAATGCCCAGTTCCTTTCCAATAACTTTGAAAATTTCATTTTTTAGCAAACTAGATTTTGTATATACAATATAATGACCCCATATTTGGGCATTATCTTTGAAATCAGAAAAATTGATCTGGTAGCAAATTCTTCTTAGTGGCAAAGTTAAAGCCACATGCCTGCCCAGTATAAAATAGTTGCACTGGCAAAGTCAGTCTTAAAAAGAAACTGAATTTATAAAACAGAAAAGCAAAATGCAAAAGAGAATGTAGACCCTTAAGCGCTGGTTTCATATTCTTGTTAAAATATTTACTTAGTACCATTAGTATCTATGCATAGACTCCATCAGTGACATCAGAGTTGCTTTTTCATTGTGGCTCATGCTGTAGTTTCACCTACAGGAAAAAGTGAACTTTATTAAATAGTTGTAGTGGCAAAACATTTATTATTTAGTACTTTCATTATAGTGATTCCTGGAAAAAAAAACACTACTGCTCTTTCTTTCTGTTTTTTTTTTCTTCTTCTTTTTCTTCTTGAGACAGGGTTTCACTATGTAGCTCAGGTTGGCCTTAAACTCACTTTGTAGCCCAGGCCTGGCCTCACACTCTCCACAGTCCTCCTGCCTCAGCCTCCCAAGTGCTAGGATTACAGGTGTGTGCCTCCATACCCAGCCCAAAACTGACCTTAGTTCATTAAGATAATGCAAGACATGACAAAGGAAAAGAGAAGTGATCTCCTGTCCAGATCCAGATCAAACCAACCACTGTTATTTGGCAGCCATATGTGCAGAATGAGAAGATAGTAATTAACTCTAACATATTCTTCAATAATTATACATTATATATATTTGAGTAAATTGGGAACATAACAAAAGTTTTAAAATTTTTTAGGTAATGGAGTGTTCACTACTGAAAATAATAAACAAATTGTAACAGCAAAAGGGCTAAATAGAATTATTTTCAATTATTTCTTATTTCAACAGTTAGTGGGGAGCTTATTGCTTTGTCATTGCTATCGTACTTAGACGTGCTTATAACAAATGTCCTTAGAATAAAGTTACCTGCTAAGTCCTATTTGGAGACTTCTTAATGTTTTTAAATTAGCACCAACTAGCACTTGATAAATTTACAGAGATTTCATTGTAATAGCACTTGGTGTTCCTTGCATTAAGGATTCATTTGGAAGGTATTCTTTTTTTTTTTTTTTTTTTTTAGAAACATAAAAGTACAAAAACATATTGACAAACAGACACCCATTATCATAGAAAATAGTACAATCACAACTAATCTATAGGAAGGTATTCTTAACACTTGACTTGTGCTGATTATTGTCAGGGTATAATGGAAGGATTTGGATTTGAATAGGAAAATACCTAGAAATGAGCATTTCCCTGGGGAGTCCATGCTTTTCCAGTTCACTTCATCCTCCCAGTGGAATCACACATAAACATAGAGTCCTAGGCAAAAGGAATTATTAAAGACAATTCCTAAAATCTAGGCTGGATCTTACAACCCAGTTCCTTCAATCAGCTCCCTGTTCTAAGACATGAAAGTCAGGGAGTGAGGTTATGATCTCTCCCCTCCATGTGCCCACTCCTCTAGAGCTCCTTTTTGTTCATGCTGACATTCAGCCCTCTGTTTCCTTTTACATGAATTTTGTAAATCAGAAATAAAAAGATTAAGAAACATACCGAGAGCATCCCAGTGTTAAAGCAGTTAACAGATCGCGGCTTGGGGTTATTAAAAATCACAAGCTAGTGCCAGTGACATGGCTCAGGGGTACAGCACTTGCCTCGCATACACAAGGCCCAGCATTTGATCCCCAATACCACCAAACCCAAAATATCAACAGCCAAACACATTCATTCCAAACCCTGAGGAGTTTGTGTCACTTGACCAACATGATTACAAGATAGAACTTTTAAAGTAGAAACAGAATAAATAGCAGAAAATGGAGTTTCACTGTGAACAAAGCAAAAGAATTTATGTGTTTGTGTATACATGATGAAAGGTTATTAATGATTGCCTTGATTTCTCTCTTTTGGAAATTGTATCATTGGTCTTTGGCAAGTCAATTTCCCCCTTTACAGAAGAGAAACCCCTCAAAATAATCCACACAGAACCTGAGATAACATGAGATCAATGCTGTTTGTGAGGTATTAGAATCCGCATATTTATTAAATTTATTTTAGGATTCTCCTGCCTTAACTCCTATTTTCTCCTCCTCTTCTTTAGGAGCTGTGATCTGAAAATGTCTGACGGTCTGGATAATGAAGAAAAACCCCCAGCTCCTCCCCTGAGGATGAACAGTAACAACCGGGATTCTTCTGCACTCAACCATAGCTCCAAGCCGCTTCCCATGGCCCCTGAAGAGAAGAATAAGAAAGCCAGGCTTCGCTCTATCTTCCCAGGAGGAGGGGATAAAAGTAAAGTATCAGTGGCCGGGCATTGAAAAGGGGCTAGTTTATTCTTCCATTATCACTTTCTTTCTTTCCTTCTTTTTTTTTCGGTACTGGGAATTGAACTCATGACCTTGTGCTTGCCAGGCAGGCATTTGTGCCACTGAGCTATATATCTGGCCTCTATCACTTTCTTGGGTGGTTGTTTCTTGACCACTGGCTGTTCAGGGCCTGCCAGACCTTTACATCTCCATCTTCAGAGGTTGCACTTCTCAGAGGATCATGTTTAGATTGTCTTTCTGTGGGGCTGACATAAAGTACATTAATGATGTTTTTGTCTTTCACATAAAATCAAAGTAATTGAGTTAACTCATGGGAAATCCTGGAAACAGTTTTGTCTTGAATATATAAACAGTGACTTTGTTTTGGATAACATAGAGGAGAATTTACAGTAATCCTTTCCTAAGTATAAGCTTGCATTTTTAGAAATTTAAGTATAGGTGAATTTATTTTGCATATGTTTGATTTTGAATTGAGTATATAGCAGTCAGTACAAGTTGCCACAGTGTTGTCAATGTGATTGTATCACAAGTGGGAACAAACCTGATATTGTTTTTTTCTTATTCTTTTACTTGTTGAGCCCTATACAATCAGTCTCATGTGCACCAATATCCTTTACCTATGTGGTGTTCATAATACCATTTGGTACTTTTAAATATTATATGCTAACCCTCAGTGACAGGTGGAGATATGAAATCTCTAGCAAATAATTTTCAGGTTGTATTAATTAGCCTAACAACAAAACATGGCTTCTGCAAATGTGATTATTGAGATGTGAGTGAAGTAAATATAAAGGCACTAATGTCATAGAATGTCACTTAAAGGGCAAGAAAGTTGATGTCTTTAGAAAATGAATTTTTTATTTTAAAAAGAATTTTAAAAAGAAGAATAGCAAAATGCCAACAACAGACAAAACCAGAACAAAGCCAAAAGAATAAGAATGATGCAGGGCTTCAGAACAAAATGATAAGGATTGACAGTGGCTGTTATATTACATATTTTATCTTCATCAAAGTTGGTCAGATTGCCAGATATAAGAATGCAAGATTGACCAAGCCATTAAAGAGAATAAAAAATAAAAACAAAAAAATTATAAATGATATAGAGTTTCACCAAACAAGATGATAGGAATTCAACAATAGCTGTTATATTGCATACTGTTGTCTTCAAATTAGTTCTTCAGATTACCAGATATAAGCATGCAAAATTGGTCCAAAAATATATTTAAAAATATATTTAATATATTCAAAACTATACTTAACTCTTCCTTAAAAAGGAATATTCTTAATCTACTTCTTCAGTGTAAGGCAGGTAGCTTTGTAGAAGGCTTATATGGTGTTCATATGGTATGGCTTGTCATGTGGAAAGCTGAAACCCTGGTTAGTGCTAGTATTGCTCTTATACACCAACAACAGGTTTTAGCCCTTGTGACCCCAGGAAGGACAACATGGAAATAACATTAAACTACTATATTGAAGACAAGCAAAAGGATATTGAAACATTTTGCATGCAAGGGATCTATGACTCTACAACCGGAATTTTTAAAGCTTCTGCTGACACTGAGGTGGATCTGGAAAAAAATTTTAGGAGCAGTTTTAAGAATTTCTTTAAGAATTTAAGGTGTGCCGTGATCTACAGACCAACTGTTATGTGACAGTAGTGCTAAAAAGGGAACCTCTTGTGTTGTACCCACGGCAGCTGCAGGAAGTGATCAAAGAACAGTATGGTGTACCTGCACAAATCTTTCGTATTGTTAAGATTGCTGAGCTTTGGGAGCACTTGAATAATCCTGCTTGACTTTTTGAAGAGCAAGAGCCAACTGATGCTGACATGAGGTCAGCAAAAACAGAGAGGCTGACATTTCTGTTTTGTGGTAGAACTTCACCTGAACTCGTAATGAAATCATTGCTGCTCAGTGGAAAACTATGCCCAGATTTTCTCAGGGGAAATCACCAAGCCAAGTTTCCAGTGTTCTGGCATGCAAACAGAAGAGACCAAATGACTCCTCTCCTTAAGAGTTAATTTAAACAGTGCTTGCTTGTAGAAATTTCTGAGTAATTGAAACTTGAACTGAAAGTCCTGTTCATTCTTCAAAGTCCATTTAGTGTGCTTCATGTGCATTTGACAATGTGCATACTAGTGTAAACATTGTCTTTATAATTAGCCACATCTCAGATCCCTGCATCCTTAGCATTTGTTCAAGCCATTCAAAGAGTGAATATAAATTTATTGTTTACAATCTCACAAAAGTTGCTCTGTCTTGAAATTCTAGTGTCTGGGATTGTTACACCGTAACTAATCATGTATTCTTAATCAAGCACACGTGTGATAATTTAACAGAGCCTGCCATTATTGAAACCTGGAAGAGGACTTGGCTAGAAATGGTGAAATGTCTTCCCATGACCCCTCCCAAAGATAAAACATCTTTGCTTGGGAAGAACCTGTGGATGAGGGTGAACGTTGGCACAGAAACAATTATGAGCTGAAGTTGAATTCAAACCTAGTAACACAAATTCAAGTGATGTGGTACTACCATAGGATGATTCTTGGGTAGCTTCTAGCCTCACAGATGTGATTATTACCATCAGCAAGAAATTAACTGGGAAGTTCAGGGACTAGAGACAAATACAGTTATAAATTAGGGGCAAGTATTTTTTAGGACAAAATTAAACCTATCCAGGAAAGTTATAAAAGTCAAATGTTACATTACAAAGCATGAATCATGTAAAGAGTTATAATAATGCCTTCAAAAGCAATCACATTGGACAGAGACCATCTTTCACAGAACTTAACTTATGAAGTGTCATTTAATGCCATTGCTGGACAGCTGATATGCTGCCTTCAGACAAAGCTTGAATGATTTAATTGAACAGTATACACAAGTGCTAGATGTCATCAAAAGAGGCTTGAGGAGACAAAAGCCATCTTCAGAAGTTCCAAATCACTGAATTTCACTAGCAGAATAGAGCTAAAGCCATCAGCAAGAGGTTACAACTGCAGAACTGGATTTCAGAGGCTGAGAGCATCTATAGACAACTGTGATTCGAATTAACAGTTCACCTCCGTTTATTGCTTCTTTGTTACCCTAATTGTCCAATGCCATGGTGAATGATAGCTACATCCTCATCACCTGTGGGAATCATCTTAGGATCTAAATGGAAACTGTGTACCACCTATCTTTTTTAACTAAAGTGTATAAACTCTAATTCTTTTTATATAATTTACTGTTGTTATTGTTTCATTTTATTACACATAAAAATGTTTATACAGACTATCGAAAGTTGACTGTGACACTTCTTCAACCCAGTTTTTTCCTTCTAAACCTGATTTCCTTAGCTGAACTGTGCTACCTTAGAGTTTGTCCAGGAACCTGTCCTTCATAGAAGTATTGCTATTTTTATGTTCCTGCCTGTTGGTGACTGCTTGAGTTGCACTACATCGGTGTTAAGTGAATGAAAACAGGACCAAATTTGAGTTCTAGAGATCCAGGTTCACATCCAGCTTTGCCACTGATGAGTGTGCCTTTGGGCCAGTCATTGAGCTTCTCTGAGCTTCAGTTTTGTTGCCTGTTAAATAGGAATAGTCCTGCCCAGCCTACCTCACAAGGTATATGAGATAATCAAATAGAATAGTAAATACAAGAGTATTCCTAAAAGTAAAACTAATTTTAAAATGATATAAAAATGCTTATAATTTCATAAGCCAAAGGAAACTGCATTGATATTTTTCCTCATAATCCTTTTTCTCATGATATAGCAATTGTTCATCACTCTCAAATGCTTCAAAAATAGAATAAACACATAAAAAGTAATATTAAAAATCACCCTAATCACAAATCCCAGAAACAATATTAACATTATAGT
>PVLD010030320.1:0-16977 GCA_004027595.1 Dinomys branickii
TGATATCTTCTTCATATAAATAAAGTTTTACTATACATCATTTTGGCATTGCTCTATAAAATTGTATTATTACTTACATCTTCACATGTCTTCTTTCTTTGAAGCTAGAATGTCATGAAATGAATCTCAGGAAGAAAACACTTCAATGTGAAATGTTTTAATTCTCATATTTCAAGCATAGAGATAACTCTTTATATCATTCAAACATAAATATGTAGAAATGATTGAACACTCATGTAATCACTTGCATTGAAATATATACTATTGTTTAAAATTGAAGAAAGAATTTCCAACTGTATTGAATTTCAGTTACATAGCATAAATATTCAGACTCCACATAATTACATTTTCCCTACATTTGATATGAAACAGAATGAAATATATCATCACTCAGAAAAGTCAACTGCACTGTAGAATGCCCATTTTCACACTACCACCTACAGACCATAATATTAGCAGCTTTCTGTAATTATTTTATCCCTTATATTTGTTTGTATCTATGTCCATCCATTATTTATGCTAAAGTTCACATTACTTTTGGGGTGCATTTTAAAGTAAGGTACACCAACATTACATTTGAACCTTAAATGATTAAGTATGCAAATTGTTTACTGGATATTTACATAGAGAAAATACACAAATCCCAATCATACTATTTTTGCTTTTTCTAGTACTTTTAAATGTTGTCATGTAATTAAACTCTTTTTTTGCATCGCTTTTGAGATTCATAGATACTATTATGAGTATGGGTATATTTTTTGCTCTTATTACTGGGTTGTTTTACATTGTATGGTTATACCAGTGGTGTGTCCTCCCTGTTGAAATGTACAATGAAAAAAAATTACGCAAGTCAATACAACACATTGTGTCTCAGAAAATATATTCATAAAAATACATAAACAGATACATTTGATAAGAGAATAATGTACTCTAATAATACTGAAATACATTACAACCAAGTATTCACTGCAATTATTTGTAAATGATGCCAGTTTTGCATCACGCATAATCCGATCTTTAAACACACCTACTGAAGAAGTTATTCTTTGTAGTAGTTTGATCTGTAAAGAATGTCTCTACAAAAGTTCTACCAAATAATGTCATTGCTAGAGTATAGATCTTAAATGTTTTCCAAAGGCCCATGTCTGAGGACTTGGTATCTATTCTATGGAGATACTTGGGGATATGGTAGAGCTTTGATAGTGTGGGATTTAGTATGAGAAAGATGGGGCATTGGGAGATTTTCAGTGAAGAGGACAGAAGGATCCCAATCTCTCCCTCTTCTGCTTTTATGTTTTCTCTTTGCCACAACAAGCCCAAAATCAACCATGGACTAAAACCACTGTGAGCCAAAATGAATCTTTCCTTTTTAAAACTTGATTATTTCGGGTATTTGTAAGTAAATATAAGCTGACTATCACAGCCATTGAATTAAAAATGAAGAGAATAGAGTCAGTGAGTTGTTCATAAAATATGTCACTTTCTTTTCACTGAGACACAATACCTAACACCTGCAAATTACTGCAGGAGAGTTTTATTTTGGCCTATAATTTGTAGAGTTTTTAGTTCATAGTCTGCTGGCTTCTAGGCAGGACAGCATGGCAGAAGAGCAAAACGAGGTGCTTATCAAGTGGCACTCAGGAAGCAGAGAGAAAGGACCCTAGAAGAGAGATGTACCCTTCCTATTCACATACCCTGTGCTTCACATCTCATTAGTCGGTACCTCTTAACAGCAAGTCACCTATAATGCCACTAATCTAATTACCTCCAAAAGCCCCAGCTATAAGTGCATCAGGATTTGGGGAACATTTATATATGAACTATAACATCTTGGAACATTCTTTGCCAAGATATATGTCAAGAAGTCTTTGCTTCTTACTCCGAGTGATAGGTCAACTGTTTTGTGTAGGGTTAGCCAAAGAAATTTTTAAAGGAAAGATAAATTCCTTGATATTTACCTATCACCAAGCTCACAAAGCTGTATTATGCAATGCAATGTGTTATTGCCTAAAGAAAGATCTACATATGAAGAAAATAGAATTGTTTAAAAATTAATTTATATATTTATGGTGTGACAATTACACTGGGTTTTCAACTTGATTTATTAGTAAAGCACATTTCTGGGTGTGTCTAGTGGGTCAAGGAGGTTTGGCTTTGGGTTCCCTGGCCCCTTCTACTCTAGCATGGTTCCTCTGCTCTTTTTCTTGGGCACAATAAAATGAGCAGTTTTGCTCTACCACACACTTCCATAAACATATTTTTGCCTTGGAGAGAGTCCAGCATGAAATGAATCCCTGAAACCATTAGTCAAAATAAATTTTTGCTCCTTTAAGTGGTGGGTGTCAAATTTTTCCAGCAATTGGAAAACTGACTAATACTAATACAAATGGTCAACTGATTTAAAAGTTTTAAAGCTGTGGTAAAAACATACGTAAAATTTAGCATTTTAACCATTTGTATGTGTGTGGTTCAGAGGTACTGAATATATTTTTATTGTGCAACCATCACCATCATCCATCTACATAACTTTTTTCACCTTGCAAAATTGCATACAATGAAACAATAACTGCACTCTTGTCTCTACTGAGCCCTTGAGAACTCCTTTCCATTATATATGACAATGATTTTAACTGTTCTTAGAATCCAATATAGGTAGAATCATACAACATTTGTCCTTTTGTGACTCATTTATTTCACATAGCATAATGTTCTCAAGACTTTCTTCCTTTTCAAGGCCAAATAATATTTCATCATATTAATATACCACACTGGATTTGCTTATTCATCTATTAGTAGATGGTTTAATCAATTGATCTCTTTGGACTGTTACAGCTTGTATCTAGATGTTCCTCAAAGTCTCCCACACTCATAGGTGGGGCTTCTCAGAGATGGCTGGATTTAGAGTGCATGAATATGGATTATGGGTGTGATAACTACATTGTCTATTGATTGGATTAACATAGTTCTGCTGTGGCTGAATGGATTTTGAGAAGACAGATACCAACCAATAGGTTTATAGCCTATAGAAAATAACAAAAGTAAACATAAGGAAGGCTGCTGCTTTCTGCCTGCTCGGCCATAGGCTATATTTCCTATGCTATGACCATCTCCTATGCTGTTCCACCTTGGAGCCAGCCGACAGTGGACCTCTACAAAGTGTGAGCTAAAATAAACCTTTCCTCTTAACTTGTGGGTGTTGGCTATTTTGTCTCAGCAATGAGAAAACTACTAAGACATGGACTATTGTGAATAATACATGGGTTATAAACAAGGGTGTTATCTGGTATGTATAAAATCTGAGTTCTTGCTTTCAGTTCTTTTGGGTACAAAGTAAAATGTGATATTGCTAGATCAGATGGTGATTCTATTTTTTAATTTTTTGTAAAATACTATACTGTTTTCTCAATAACGGCTGCACACTTTTACATTACCTCCGATCGTGCATAGTATTACAAGTTCTCCACATCCTTGCCAAAGCATAAGAGTCTTCATAAGATTTTTAAAGGACTTTTATTAAACTCGAGAACCTCAACTGGTTAGCATTCCTCATATGCAAAGCAGAAATGGGAGGATTCCTCTGACTCTTCCCCATATTGTTGTGTTCTCCTCACCCTTATCCAACCTCTAGACTCTTAATGAAGAAGACCTCCATCTTCCTAAATTGAAGGAGGATATATGCCATTTCATAAGGATCTATCTTCCTACACTATTCCTCATATTTCTTCAGGTAAGTTCTAAGAACACCATGTCACACACTGTTAAAATGCAGATCTAGGCTGTAATGCAATCACGGACAGGGAAATTTTTAAAAACATTGAGTCAATCCATTGGATATATTACAAAAGATACAATACTCACCCATCATGTCTTGCCTGCAGGTAGACGCCACCCTTCCACATGGCCATGCCCCTGTGACCTCTTCCTTCCCCACAGCTGCCTTTGAAAACAGGCCAATCACCATGTGTGACTACGATGCAGGTAACAGAATACAGCTGCCTGGCAATTAATGAGTATGAAATCACAAAGCATAGACATAAATGTTGCTGGGTGTGCCCCTTCAAGAAGTGTCTAAAAGTGGGCATCCTGAAGGAAAAGGTGCATCTTAAGAGAATGTAGAAATGGGAAGAAGTACAAGCACAGAGTAGGTACACAAAACACTCATTTGGTTCAGCCAGCCAAAAAGTCATATAACAAGATCATCTCACATGTATTGGTGGCTAAACCAGAAAAGGTCTAAGCCATTCCCAGCACTACTGTTCTAGTCAGCGACATCAAAGCCCCCGCTACACTGTGTGACTAGGCCAACCAAAGATAGTGGAGATCACTGGATGGGAAAGCATATTTCAGGCTTCTCCATGCTGTCTCTGGCTGAACATATAAGCCTGCTGCAGCATCCTTGGATGGAAATTTTGATCGTTGGTGTTGTATACCAGTATCTTACATTTGAAGATGAATTTTCTATGCACAAAATTTTATAATGATTGAAGACCAGTCCAAATTAGCAAGCCTTCTTCACCTAAATAATGCTATCCTGCAGCTGGAAAAGACATTTAAGGGCATGAAGCTGGGGAAAGAAGAGTTTATCATTTTGAAGTGATAGTTCTCACTAATTCAGGCTCTGTGCACAGAGGCCATGGAAGCTGTGCAGAAGCTGCAGGATGTTGCATAAGGGCTTGCAGGATTATGAGGTGGGCTGGCACATGAAAGACCTGTGTGGAGCTGGCAGGATGCAAATAAAGCTGATGCTCCTAAGGCATACCTCCACCAAGGCTTTGCAACATTTCTTCATCAAACTCAAAGGCGTGGTCTCCATGCACAAACTATCTTTGGAAATACTAGAGGCCAAGGTGTGAATAAAATCTTCCTGGGATTTCCCATCATGCACACTGCAGAAAAGAAAATAAACTCCAGTGATGGTGAAGAAACTTAGAATTTAGTTAAGAACTTCCAATATCCACAAAGTCTACACTGGTATTTTAGCAGTAAGACTAAAGATTTCTCCATATGCTCCTGATAAGTTTGTTTGTATTTTATCTCTCATCTCTTTTACTCCTGCAATTCTCTTCCTTTCCTTTTGTTTTTATTTTCTTTCTCTCTCTTCTTCCACTTCTCCCTCATTTGTTGGCTTCCTTAGTTACTGGTTCCTATTGTCTTATTTTCTTCCTTCCTTCTTTTTTCTCCCTTCCACTTCTTGGCCTCCTCTCACTCTTCTTACTTTCCCTTTTTATTATAGAATATAAATAACTATATTTTATTTTATTTTATTTTTTGTCTTTTTGAGACAGGGTCTCGCTATGCAGTTCAGGCTGGCCTTGGGCTCACTTTGTACTCCAAAGTGGCTTCAAACTTGCAACAATCCTCTTGCCTCAGCCTCCCGAGTGTTGGGATTACAGATGTGCACCACCACACTTGGCCAAATAACTGTATTTTTAAAATGTTCCTTCTTTTCACCACTCCTCTACCCTACTTTTCATTTCCATTTCTTTTACTTTTTCCATTTCTCTTTCCTTTCCTGCCCTTCCCTCTAAGGCTGAAATTTCAATTTAGTTTGTTTTGTTTGTTTATTTGTTCGGTTTTGGTCCCAGGAATCAAACTCTTTGCCTCATGATTGCCATTCAGGCACTGTGCCACTGAGCTATATCTCCAGCCCAAAAGCCGAACTTTTAAAAGAGGTCTCTAAGTAAAGCAAGATGGAAGCCATCCCTGCCAAAGGATGGAGATCCTTAATACGGATACCAGAGATTTTATTGTGAACTATAACATCTCCAGTGATTAAGGAATCAGAGAGAACTTCTGTTCTCTCTTATGTACTTAACAGTGCAGTGTAAGATATGTGAAGTGAATGAGTGCAGTGTTGGTTTTCATGGCAGCAGGCCTGTAATTAAACTATTTAAGCAACATTACACCAACTGTTTCTTAACATTGGTTCTCCACCTAGGTCACTTACAAGTATTTGATTCCTTGTATTTTCAAGTCTTCCAGGTATTTGTTCGTTTAGCTGTTATGTATCTCTTCCAGGAAATTGTTTAAGCTTTATCCATTCATGCAATAGTAAAGAGAAATAAGAAAACTGCAATTTTGTGCTAGCTTTAAACAATTATGAATAATAATGGACAAATAAATTGTGAAGGAAGATACTAAAAATATTTTGTTTCATCTCACAAATGGAGTTTTTTGAAACAGTTTTATCACTTTACAGACATATATTAATATCAAAGTTTAACTTACTCAAAAAATAGTTGAACAGAAAGTGTATATCATAACTGATGTAACTTATGTTATGCGTCAATCTGGTCCAAACATCGATTTTGTAACATGAACTCCAGTTTACCTATATTACCAGAGATTCGATTATATCTACCATGGCTCTGGACAATCACTGATGTCCACCCTGCATAAAGGGTAAAAAGCTGTAGAATGATCATGCATACCCCTCTGTACCTGGGAGGAGCAGCCACCATGCCTTCTAGATGCCCTTGTGGTTAAGAAGGAGACTCTGCTTGTCCACAGAGTTTCTACCTTGTTTCAGAAGAAGCTGTGAGACAGTAGTCATTTAAGATGCAATAAGCCAAATGTCTGAAACTTTTTAAAAAATCATGCAAAAGAGCAGATGCCTGACCAAATTCTAATACCTAATCCATCTGAATTTATTCACTTAGAAATGTTTAAGTTAATCAACATTGACTTAAAGTGCTGAGCTAATGATAATGCTTTTCAACCACTATTGTCACAGCATGAAAGTTAGCCAGGGTCCAGAGGTACAATCAATGAAGAAATCACTTAGACAACCTCAAAATCTATAGTCATCAACTAACCAATAAGCAGTAAACTTAATCAAATGCTACATAGTTGACCAGTGTTGGTAGCTGCACCCTGTACTGTGTGAATAGCCTTTATTTTATGTATATGATGTAATTAAAATTGTAATCCTAACAAAAAAAAGAAATGTAGTTCTATGTTTCCTGTGCCTTTGTAAAGTTTATGTTGCAAAGATTGTTGTATTGTTCTTGTGGTGTTTGGATTCTTGTGGTGTGTGCTTTTATGCAAAGGGTAGAATTAGAGACAGTATTGGATGTGCAATTCCTCAGATGACTACAGTATTATATTCTATTCATTACCAATAATAAGGTTCTTCTTAACAATTAAGATATTGAAACTCCAAACAAGTATTCACTATGAACAGATAAACATCAAAATCATAGTAACATTTTCAAAATAAGGAATAATTATCCTAATATTTTATTATAGAATAACAATGTGCAGCTTAGAAATAAAACTTTGAATATTTCAAGGACATAGATGTCTAGTTTTTAAATGCTGTATATATGACCTTCACTCAATCATCTCTCAGATGTTGTTATTAAATTGCTATGTATTGTTGTTAAACTTGTGGTATAGACTCCATTTCCAAAAGTATTGCTCCTTTTTGTGCTTTAAATAAAATACCTTGGGTTGGAGTTTCATTAACCTAGTGCTAGAAATACTGTGTATCTACCATTACCTGTATGGGACTATATTGTAGATTGTGGTTTCTCAACGGAGAAGTGATTGTAGTGTGATTCTAGATAAATCATCATTAACAATCCATTCAGTGAAAATAACTTGAAATTTATAGCTGGGAGTGAAGTTCAGAAATCAGCAAATCCCTTAAAAATAGCAATATAAAATACAACTCCTGGGGGTGGAATGGTGTTAGTTCTATAAGATTATTTATATATGTGAGTGGTTATAAAAGCTTATTTTCAAGAAAGTTTATGTAGGGTTAAAATAGCTACTATTCAGTTACATAATATATAAATGAAATATCTACAATATGTACATCATCACCATTGTATCACATTAAAGTACATAGTACTTTAAGAAGTAAGATTGGAATAACTGAAAACAAGAGAGAGAAATCTGTTAAACGAATGAGTTATAATTTTTAGTTTTCAGTTAAAGTGATACAGCATTACAAAAGAGTAAGTATCTCACAAATAGAAAAAATACTTAAAATATAGCTCTAACAGAACTACACATGTTTCATGGTAAATAACTGTTACGGGTTTTGTCTACATGTCCACCAAAATCCTCATGGGGTCATAGGATTTTTTCAGAGGTGATAATCTAAAGCCTGTGATAGATTTGTGGTGCAATGCTGAGATTAATGTTGCTGAGATTAGGGGTGTGATTGCTATACCACCCTAACGCAGGTATCTGCAGACAATTTAAGGGGCAGAAAGTATTGTCTCTTGCTGCTTTTGCTCTTTTTTGTTGCCATGAACTGTTGTCCCTCTGCCATGTGCCTCTCTGCCTTGGGGCCAGGTGATTATGGACTGAAACCTCTACAAACTGTGAGTTAAATAAACCTTTTTTCCCTTAACTTGTGGGGGTGGGTATTTGTCTCAGCCATGAGAAAAAGTAACTAAGACAGAATTTGGTACCAAAGAAGTAGGCTCATTGCTGTTACTATATTTGGTCATGTGGTTCAGGAGCCTTTGCGAATGGCTTTGGGAAGAGTATGCAAAGGTTCAGAGATGCCAACTGAAAAATAGAACACTTTAAGCTTTACTGTATTGGAGATACTGGTCAGAGCTCAGAAGATTAAAACTCTGATGGAAATTCTGCTGGTAAAGACCAGGCTCAAAAGTTTTTTTCTGGGAAAAAGGACTGCATTGGTTGCTGCACTTCAGATGCTGTGTGTTATGGCTTGGCACATAGTTTGTCTGCATTCCGCTCATGTTCAGAGATTTTGCCTGAGGCTGAGTTTAAATGTCATGGACTAATTAATCTTATAGAAGAAATTTCAAGGCTATCAAAAGGTTGAGGCAGTGGCATAGTTACAGTTAGGTGATTTTAGCCAGATCTATGTTGAGAATCAAGAGCAAAGAGCCCAGAAGAATGATTTAAAACACTGTGAGTTAACTCAGAAAGGAATTTCCAGTAAACCTGTAGACGGAAAGGACATACCAGAGGAGATATTGCTGAAGAGGAACAAGAAAGTAGAAAAGATGTCCTGAGGTCATCACAAGAAGCAGCAGAACCCTACTCTTTGCAGGCTCAAAGTTGCAAAATTTAAAGACAGCTTTGAGAAGAAAGCCCCAGTACACCATTTTCCAGAATGGGGGCAGTATAGAGAACTTGTGCTTCACAAATGGATTCAGAGAGCTCAGCAATCCAGGTACAAGACCTTTACAACCAAAAGAGAGGGAAGCCTGGCTACTGCTCCAGATGGCAGCAGACCTTGGCATCATCCACATGGCACTGATTTTAGGTGCAGGGATAATGGAAGAGTTGTGGGGTCAGGAAAGCTTCCAACTAGATTTCAAAGAAGGCCTGGGAAGACAGGCAGTGTGCCCCTGAGAGGACAGTATGTGAAACTGTGAGTGTGAGGCCAAAGGTGAAGTATAGATCCCAGAAGTTTGGAGAAGCCAGGAATGTAGATTGTCTGAGGAAATCTGCAAGGAGGCAGCTGAGCCAACTCAAGAAAAAATCCTTGGGAGCTAAAACCACTGGAATTGCCTTAGGGACAGAGCCACCTAAATACTTTGGGGTTCACGTCTTGCTACAGATTGCCTCTAATGCTGCACATGGAACTACAGGACAAAATATTTACCATGATAAGTTTTGGATGTGCTTTCATTCCATTCTTTTGTATTCAAAGATCTAATCCAAACATGATCATCTCAAATGAATATGAACTTCTCCAGTGAAGAAATAGAAGTGGCAAATAAATATGTAAGAAAGTCCAGCATCATTGGTCATTTGAGATATGCAAATTAAAACAACACTGAGATTCCACCTCATTCCAGAAAGAATGGCTATCATCAAGATATCAACCAATAACAAATGTTGGATGGTCCAGGAGGAAAAAGGAGCCCTTCTCCACTGTTGGTGGGAGTATACCCTGATGTATACCTGTATAACCACTGTATAAATCAGTGTAGAGATTCCTCAAAAAACTGGGATTAGAGGTCCCATTCAACCCAACTATTTCACTTTTGGGTATTTTCTCTGAAAAATTAAAAACACCACCCCACAGGGATATATATGCACCCATGTCCATAGTAGCACAGTTTGTAATAGCTGAATTTTAAAAACAACACAAATGTACATCTACCAAGGAATGGATGAAAATGATGCAGTATTTTTATACAATGAATTACTATTCAGATACAAAGAAAGATATGCTAAGACATTTATAAGTAAATGGATGCAATTGGAGACCGTAATTATAGGTGAAATAAACCAACTCATATGAGAAAATATTATATTGTCTCTCCAGTGTAAGAATCTGAAAGAGTAAATAAGATACCTTGTGCACAATTGATATTGGGAAATGGGAAGAAACTGTTCAAAAGAGAGAGAAATTGGGATTGGGTAAAGAAGAAAAGAAGGAATGGAAAAGAAAAAATATACATTATATTTAGGATAGCTATATTACTAATTTCTGCTGGTTTATTGAAAAGTAAGGTTTTTGCTTATACTAATTGATCAATCTTTCATGCTGATATGTTTTAATTTTAGCAACTACTTTGAAGATAACAATACACAATATATCAAATGTTACTCTCTGAATATCTTGTTTTGAAATTTTGTATCGTTTTCATTGATTTTTCTCTTTAAAAAATTGGTACTTTTTCAGTTACCTTATTCATATGATCTGATACAGTACCATTTCTCACTCTTTCCCAAATTCAAAATGACCATGAAATTTGAACATTTTGATTTGATTCAGGGCATCAAGGAAACCATGAAAGCACAACTAAAGACATTCAAGAAAGAACTTTGAGAATTGCTTCAGAAAGTAGCAAGAATGAAGTGATAAATGTATTTAAGGTGAAAGTATTATGAGGGGGGGTTAATAGCAACACATCTTTTACTGTAATAAATTTAATAAAATTTACCCCATCATGGCTACCTAGAGACAATGGCACTCTTGGAATATTTGAAAGACCAGGGTTGACAGGTATTCAGAAACAGGGGTAAACAAAGATATAAATATAGGGAGGAAATATGAAAGAGAAGACTATCAAATGATTTTCAGTGTCAAGTTTATTTATTTATTTAAAATTTATTTTAAAAAATAAAAGAAGGAAAGCATATTAACAAATGGGCATTCATTTACAAAATAGCGTAGGAACAATACAAGCAATACTGAATTACAGACAAAGTAGTAGGAAATCAACAACGGTTGTTGTATTACACATTGATATCTTCAAAGCGGTTTCTCAGGAAAACAAATAGAAACCTGCAAAATTGATCAAATAATTAATCACTAATTGATCCTTTCAGCCAAGTGATAGAAGTCAGCAGTACAACCATGTTAGCTATGCTGTGTATATATATATATGTACATAGTTTCTCCTTCTTTCTTCTGTTTTCCCTCATCCCAGTTGCTCTTTACTTTTGAGCAGTTTCCTTTCATTTCACAATGTCTATCATACCTCTTAGTTTTTATTCACTCTTTCAGGTTCTTACACTAGTGAGACAATACATTGTTTCCCATGGGAGTCTTGTTTATTTCACTTATAAGTATGGTCTTTAGTTGTGAGTGTCAAGTTTATTTAGAAACAGAAACTGAGCTGCCCACTATCCTGGCACCACCTGTATCTTAGGTCCAGTGAATACACCATTTGGGGAAAGAATCTAACTATCTGAAAGAAGAAGCCAAATTATGCAATGGCAGCTTGCTGCTGAGAGCAACGTCATGCCTAGATAAGCAACCACTCTACAATGTCAGCCTGTCGCAATTCCCTTCACTCTTGGAGAGGTAGCCCAGTGTTTATTTGCTTGTCATAGCAGTAGAGAAACTTAAATCCAGACAATCATTTGGAGAGCAGTGACTCAGTTCAGGTCCTTCTGAAAGAAACATTCACCTTTGTGAGAGAAAGAAGTAAGAGCTCAATCCTGGTGAGGGACCCAAAACCAGACTTTAAGAGGTCTATGGCTCAGTGAGTCTCAGGGATAGGTAGCAGTTGTGATTGATGTGGCATGGGGTATATCAAGCAGTATGAAAATAGGCTCCCATGGCTCCACCAAACACTGGTGAATTCCATCCTTATGAGATATCCTGCTTCCCACCTGCCATTCAGATGTAGCAGAAGTCAGTGCCTGCATGAGAACCTTCCCAACACTATCCAAAAGCTGCCAAGCCCTATGAGCCATACACACAACTGAGTTCACGGAGTGGATAACGACTCTTTGTGAAGTGCAGACAGAGACCTTGGAACCAGTGTGAGCTGGTAACCATAGGTAAGTGGTTGCACACTGTACTCACTTGGAGTGATTTAGAAGAAGCAGACATAAACAGTTACAAGAATTATTGTGGAGTTAAGAGGGCAGAGGTCTCCTTCACAAGTCAGTGGAAGACTGGGTACTTGACAAGCCACAGTGCACTTTTCCCTTCTGTGGCACAACTGAAGAAATTCAATCATAAGACCGAGTCAAAGTCACCTGGTTGGTAAAGTACAACTGAAACTAAGCAGAGGATTACCTGCAGCAGGAACAAGAATCAAGCTCAGTGGTTTGTACAGATCCACGAACCCCTTTGCTCACTGGCAGACAAGAGAACAAGTCCTAGGAAAGAAACCACCTCAAGGACCAGTAGACACATCCAATCTCCTGAACTCATCCACAGAGGATTAAAGATCAGCCCCTCTCCTCCCATAACTGCTACCACTTGAATTCTGACTAAGAGACTGAGAGTACTCTACTTTTGTGTTTTTGCTTGGCTGTGGTTGCTTATTTTGTTTCTTTTCTCTCATTTTTATTTTCATTTTCTCTCCTTTTGGTTGGCATGTATAAGAGAGGTGTTTATACTTGTGAAAAGGTGAGTAAGGTTAATAAGTGCTTTAGTGTAAAAAGAATTGTTCATGGATGTGTCAGGCTAACACTCACCCCAAATTGTGCATAGCAGTTTCAAACACAAATTTTCTATCAGCATATTAATTGGTGCTGACCTTCTCCCAGCTTTCTTCAATCTCCAATTATACTCCTCTCCTGCTTCTTCCTTTTTCTTATCCTTACTAATAAACTTTCAAACTCCTCTTCACCAACTCTCCAGTCCAGACAGAAGAGTAATGTTAGCACAGTCTTACATCTTTTCTAACTTTCATTTGATATTATCTATTGTTCTCTTTCTTTTTTTCTGAGCATTCTCTTCCTTTTTCATTCACTCATCCTCTACCTACAAGTCTACTTGTCATCAGTGCTAGTCCACTATTTACTGGGGTCATTTTTAAAAAGTGTGAAATTATTACAACAAGTTTTATTAATTTTTAATAGTACATGTTTTTATTAGCACTCACTTATGATTCAAGTTTATCTTTCTTCATGACGAAGTAGTGCTCCATTGTGTATGAATGCCACATTAGCTTTATCCATGTATCTGTTCATGGATAAATAGACTGCCTCCAAGGTTTAGCTATTGTAAATTCTGCTGCTGTAAATTTGGGTATGCATATATCACTGTAATATGATATCTTTAAATCTTTCAGGAAGATTCCTAGAAGGAATAGCTGGGTTAAATGGAATTTCTGCATTTATTTATTTATTTATTTTTACATTTTCTTATTAGTACATATTTGCAGTACATAATGATTGCATTTATTATGGAGAATATGTACATGTATATAACATATCTCAATTCCATTTATTCTCCTTCTTCACTTCCCCCTCTTTTTTTGTCAGCATCAGGTTTATTTATCTTATAACTCCTTATAAGTTAATTATCATACATCTAGGTTAACAACCAGAATAATAGGCCCTAAAACACAAGAAATATATGAGGCAATTGCACTAAATTTAGGTTCACCTTTAGACAAATTGTCCAAGCTGGTTTACAATAATTTTTTCTCTTTTGTATTGTCAGGATTTTATATTGAGTTTTTCTCTCTTTTCTGCAGTTTGAAAATATTACTGGAACATTTTAGATATATATGATGATAGCAATCTTCATAGGGAATTTGTACCTGTACATGATATACCTTGCTACTTTTTTCCTATTCCCCTACCTTTCCTTCAACTCCTTTCCCCTTCCTTATTTACAAAGGATTTGTTTTTATTTTTTCCTCTCCATTCGCTTTTTTTTGGTACATTCATTTTTCCCTCCCTCTTCCTTGTTCCAAGAGAAACCATGTAATAGTTAAAGTTGTGTGCCTGATTTACTTCACTTAACATTATGTTCTCAAGATGCATCCATTTTACTTCAGATGACTCAAGTTTATTCTTCTTTACGGCACAGTAATATTACATTGTGTATAAATACTACATTTTCTTTGTTCACTCATCTGTTGATGCTTTCTTTATTCATTCATCTCTTGATGCTTCCAAGATTTGAGTAATAAATTGTGCTTCTATAATGTATGCATATGCTGTTTCTGTGAGAAGTGCTATTTGTATTTTGATTGGAGTTGCATTAAATTTATATAGCAGTTTTGGAAGATGACTGACCATTTTGAGTGTATTGATCCTGTCAATACTGTATTGTCCAGTCAAAATAGTCATTAGAGCAAGCTATGTATTTCTATTTTGTTATGTCCCCTTTGATCTCCTTTTTTAGAGACTTTTTATTGTAAACATCTTTTACTAACTTGCTTAGGTCCATTCCTAAATTTTTCATTTTTTTGATGACATTGTGAGAGGTATTTCCTTAATTTCTCTCTCAGTTTATTTCTTGGTGTGCAGGCATGGTATTGACTTTTTGTATTGAATTTGTATTCTGCTATGCTGGTGAATTTGGTTATTAATTCTAGGAGTTTTTGGTAGAGTTTTCAGGGTCTTCTATATAGTGGATCATGTCATCTGCAAGTAATGATAATTTAACTTCTTCCTTTCCTATCCTTATCCTGTTTCTTTCTCTTGTCTAATTTCTCTGGCCAATATTTTTAAAGATTATATTGGACAAGAGTGATGATAGCAGACATCCTTGTATTGCTCTTGATTTTAGAGGAAAATCTTTCTCCTTTTAGTATGATATTAGCCACTGGTTTGTTATAGATGGATTTTATCAGATTGAAATACCCTTCTGTACCAATTTTCTTCAGAGTTTTTATCATGAATTAATGTTGGATTTTGCCAAATGTTCTCCTGCATCTACTGAGATAATCATGCAATTCTTGTCTTTGCTTCTATTTATATAATGTATTACATTTATTGCTTTGCATAGGTTGAACCATCGCTGCATGCCCGGAATTAATCCTACTTGGTCATGGTATATGATCTTTTTGATGATTTACTGCATTCTTCCTGCCAATATCTCATTGAGGATTTTTGCACCTTTGTTCATTAATGGATTGACTTGTACTTCTCTTTTTGGTTGTTTCATTTTCTAGTTTTGCAATCAATGAAGTGCTTGCTTCCAGCAATGACTGGAAATATTGCTTTCCTTTTGATTTCATTAAATATTTTGAAGATTATTGGCATTAGATTTTCTCCGAGGTTCTTCTAGAATTTGGCAGTGAATCTACTGGAACCTGAGCTTTTCTTGGTTGCTATGTTTTTAAAAAACTACTTCTATTTTATTGACTGATTTTAGATTTTTCAGGATTTTTATATATTCTGGGTTCATCTGTTATAGTTCATATATATCTACAAATCTATCCATTTCTTTTGAATTTCTCATTATATTAGAGTACAGATTCTGAAAACAGTTACTGATGATCTTTTAGATTTCAGTATCATCAGTTGTGATTTTGCCTTTTTCATTTCTAATTGCATAGATTTGTTTCTTTTGTTTCTTTTAGTATTTTGCTAAGGGTTTATCTATTTTATTAATTTTTCATAAGACCAACTCTTTCATTCATTGTTTTTTTGTATTTTCCTCATTTTTAAATTTGTTAGTTTCTCCTGTGATCATTATAATTTTCTTGTTTGCATTAGCTTTGAATTTAGATTTTTACTGTTGTCTAGGACCTTGAGGTACATAATCATGTTATTTATTTATGTGCACTCTGTTTTTCTGATGTAAGTATTCACGACTATAAAACTTCCCTCTAAAGACTGATTTCATTGTGTTTTATGCATTCCAGGATGGTATACTAGCATTATCATTTCATTGTAAGAATGATCTTAATTTCTTTTAATTTTATCTGTGACATGTTGATTACTTAAGATGATACTGTTTAATTTCTGTGTCTTTATATAGTTTATGTGGTTTCTTTTGCCATTGATTTCTTTTACAGCACTATGCTCTGACAGTGTCCATTGGATATTTTAAATTCTTTTTCATTTGATTAAGCATGCTTTATGGGATAGTGTGTGCCATGTTTTGGAGAAAGTCTCCTGTGCTGTTAAGAAGAATTATGTACTCTGTTCTTTGGGATGGAATATCCTGTAGCTATCTATTAAGTCCATTTGTTTGTTGGTTTGGTTCATTTCTGATATCTCTTTGCTGACTTTTTCATATTATTGATCTATCCATGTATGACAGTGAGTAATTATTGAGGTACCCATTACAGTTGTATTGTTCTCTGATTATTTGTGTCTAACACTTTCTTTTATGTAGGTGGACATGTTGAATTTTAATGCATAAATGTTTGCAATTGTTATCTTTTCCTGTTGAACTGTTCCCTTTACCAGTATCTATTGACCTTCTTTGTTCTGATCAGTTTTGGTTTAAAATCCACTTTGTCTGAAATTATCATGGCTATTCCTACCACTTTCCAGTTTTCTGTTGTGTGGAATACTGTTTTCTGTTCTTTGATTTTAATCTGTGAATTTCTTTTTGAATTATATTTATTTCTTGTACAACACATACTGTTGTTGTTTTTTTAATTGATTCCTTTCTTTTTTCTTTCTTTTTTTTTAATTTTATTTTAAAGACAAAAGAATGGAGACATATGAACGAGAAAAGCCATAAACAATACAGAAAATACAAAGTTATACAGAATATAGTAGGGAATTAGAACTGGATGTTGTATTACATAGTTATTTTCACATTAGTTAACACAAAAACATTAAAGGAAATACCAAATTATAGATAAGATAGTAGGGAAT
>PVLD010030321.1:0-16955 GCA_004027595.1 Dinomys branickii
GGGTGCACATATATCAGAGTGATATGATGTTTTCAGATCTTCTGGGAAAATACCCAGAAGAGGAATAGCTGGTTTGAATGGAACCTCTAGACCTAGTTTGCAGAGAAATCTCCAAACGGCTCTCCACAGTGGTTGCACCAGTCTGCATTCCCACCAGCAGTGTAATAGAGTCCCTATTTCTCCACAGCCTCGCCAGCATTTGTTATTGGATGACTTTTTCATACTGGCCAGTCTTACTGGGGTGAGATGAAATCTCAATGTTGTTTTTATTTGCATTTCTAGAATGACTAAGGATGTGGAACATTTTCTCATATATTTATTTGCCATTTGTATTTCTTTATCTGAGAAGTGTGTATTCATCTCAGATGCCCATTTCAGGATTGGGTCTTTGAATTTGGACAGGTACATGTTTTTTAATTCTTTGTATGTTCTAGATAGCAGTCCTTTGTCTGAGGGACAGCCAGCTAGGATTTTTTCCTAATTTGTGGGATTTCTTTTTACTTTGCTGGTGATTTCTTTAGATGTACAAAAACTTTTCAGTAGGATGAGGTCCCAATTATTGATTCTTTGAAGTGTTTCCCTTGCAGTTTCATTTTTGTAGATGAACTAATTTAATCTTCACAGCCAGCTCTGGAGACAGTACCATTCCAGCCCACACCATGAGGAAAGGTGGGTTTGGAGAGGTTGAGTAATTGCCTGGCAGCCATCAGTGTCCCCCACATTCTGTCTGCCAACCACTCTTACACACTGCACTGAGTTCTGTTTAACTTACAGCATTTGCCATCTTCTCAGGCACCCATTTTTTTGTGCTATCTTGGGCAATAAAGTGAGAAAAGCACATTTTCCCAAACATATCAAACTCAAGGTGACACCAGAATTATGAGGAAACTTAATTTAGGAGTGTTTGTGTTTATAGATTTATCCTGCTCTCTTCCACCTCTGGAAGCTGGTCCTGTGCCTGTGGGGTGAAGCTGTGGGGGGAGCCCCATGAGAAGGTCACAGAGGGCTGCATTCTAATGAGGATGCAGAGGAGCTGGCACTGAATTCCAAAGCCGCCAATCAGTATGCTGGGTTGGAATTTATAACCTTTAGCTTTCCTGGCTCCTCTTAATGTGATTTTTCCTGCAATGATATCTCTGAATGATGAATAATTGACATAACATTCAGCATGTATGAAGATCGATGTGATCACAAGGACATCAATCCATACATTTTAATGCTTCCTCTGCCCACATCCCTGGTGGGGGAGGAGATGTCCTGCACAGCCCGGGGGGAAGGTGATGGAACAGCTTCAAATTATAGTGCTGCCAGGATTGCTTCGGGGGTGTGGAGAAGAACTTGGACTCACCGCACCTTGTTAAGACTCCCCGGGGAGCCGCTAGTCAGGCGGAAGAAGCGGATCCCAGTGATAAATGGACTTCTCGCGGCCTTATTTCTCAGCATATCTTCTCAGCCGTAAGATGACTGCAGAAAAGACAGAGGCACAGAAACAATACTTGAAGACACACAGGTACATCTGTGCACATAGACGCACCCAAACGCAGAGATACACACGCTGAGGCTGGCGATGGTCCTCTTACTTTTCAGAATACCTGCTCAATTGTTCTATTTGGGTCAAAAGTAAGTGACTACAAGATAAAGTTGTAGTTTGAGAATAAGAAAAATAGGAACGCTCTCCACATTTGGGAAACACGGTGTTTTCACTGAGCTGTGTGAATGTGAATAAATCCTCCAAATTTCTGAATCCTCAGGATTCAAAGGACCAACCCCAGGAAAAGCAAACATTAAAAATTTGGGATGTGTCTCAGTCTGCTTCCATAACTAGCTTCCCATTTAACATATTTGGTTAAGAGTGCTGATCACAAAAAGTTTTTCAGCAGTAAGAAGACACATATGTATGAATTTAAGGTGCTTAGGCTACTGTTACAATAGTTATTTTGTTCCATAAACCTTATTTAACATTTCTAGTTCCCTGAAAAAATCCATTACCCCAAGTAGCCAATAAATTTCAACCACATGTTTCCAATACAGTTTTGCCACTTGGCATTCCATGGTCTTAAATTTCTCAATCTCAGGGTGATTAAACTGTTCATCGTTTAAAACAATGGTGAATCTCATACAGATTCATCTAACTCCCAATATTAACACTATTAATCATTCAAATAACATTGTGAACTCAAATTCATGCCAGACACCATGCTCACCACTTTATACTGTCTCATATAACCCTCACTCTATGCCATGAAGGGTACTGTTAACACAGCCCTAAAAATGCAAAAGGGAAGTTCAGAAAGATCAACTTGTTCAGTACCAAGTAACTGGTACAAAAGAATTTTGACCTTGCTTTCCTGGGCCCTGACATTCTCACAACAAAGCCCATTCATTATCTGAACAGCTGTACTGCATGTGAAATATCTAGGTGATCAAACTCAAACACCTTACTTTGTGGTCAGTGGTAGACAAAAATCACTGGTAGGTTTATATAGTCCCTGGATGTTGCAATTAGCTTTCTTATGTAGTGAATTTCCTGAATTTATAAAAATGACAAGTACATTAATTCCAACAGAATAGAGACTATCTTTATCTACCAGCCACACCAGAACTGACTTTTTACACTAGAGAAATAATGAGCTTCAGGTAGTTTATGACTCGCTAATGTTGAATTTAACTATACTTATATGGATATAGGGGTGTTGAACACCCACAATTGGGTCCAGTTTTTCAAGGGGCTCCAGAGCCACTAACCTGGAGACAGGTGGCATTTAGATGCTGCACCAAGGAAAAGAATTCCTGGGAATTTCATCTTCCACAAGGTGAGGAAGTGCCTACCAAGAAAAAGACAACAAGCTGGGTGTGGTGGTACACACCTGTGATCCTAGCACTCAGGAGGCAAAGCCAGAAGGATCACCACAAATTCCAGTCTAACTTTGGCTACACAATGAGTTTAAGGCCAGCATGAGTAAACTGAGGCCCCATCAAAAAAAAAGAAAATGACAACACTTGGAGGGATACAGGTACTTCATATAATGACGTACCCTCCCCTCAAGCACCTGAGTGTTGTGTACAAAGGAAAGACGCCTCAGAATCACCACTGACCTTGGACAGTTTTGCTGGCATGACAGAAGCCCTTCCCTTTCCCTGTCATCTCTACCTTCGTGACACTACTTTAGCAAAAGGAGTACAATTTCAAAGTAAATGGGACCATATTTTTCAGTGAAAACTGCAGCACACTGCACTGTGTGCCTCATGCACTTGGATGTGTGTTTCTAAACAGAAGGTGAGGCAAGCCATTCATGGTGTCACATGCCTATGATCCTGGAAGTCTGGGACACTGAGAAAGGAGGATCAGAAGTTTAAGCCCAACCTGGGCAATTTAGGAAAAGCCTGCCTCAAAATAAAAAAAAAAAAATGGGAGTGGGCAGACAGCTCAGTGTGAAGGTCCTAGGTTTAACCCCTAACCCCACAAAAAGGCCAGGCAAGAGAACAAATGTATATTTTCTTGTGTGTTTATAGAACATCTCTACTTGACATGAGCAACTGCTATACCAGATTCTTCCAGGTAGGGTACAGAGTAGGAGGATATGACTGAATTTATTTTTAGAGCCTCCTAAATTTTAAAGTACATGCAAGTATATGATTTGGGGAAATACTTTTAGGAAAAATCAAAGAAAAATGAGGTTTCATCTCCATTTACTATTTGGTTAATTCCATTTCTTGTAGTCTCCTTAACTGAAACATGTACCTTATCTGAAATAACAGCTAAATAAGCTTCTTTCCACATTCTGAGGAAGTTGGAGCAATGCACTGTCTTTCCAACCTCTTAGAGCCTAGAAAAACGCTATCAGCTATTCCAATACATTCAGAAAGTTCCCGTGCTTTTAGTTGCAATGTATGGTAACTTACATTTACAATAATTGCTCTTTCAAAGTTTTGTGGTATTGTAGGCTTTTTTGGAGAAATTTAAACCAGCAAAGAGATACTCACATTTATTTCAAATTTACCTTCAAAGCTAGTACAAGATAATCATCTCAGGGAAGATGACCATCAGGAAAACAAATGCCTTCTACGAATACTAATTTTAATTTTAATCTAAACAATTGAAGACAACCTCTGAGCCATTACTACGTATTCTTCTGCTTGCTGTTTCTTTTGATATAAATCTTAAACAGTATCTCAATGTCAGATGTGTTAAAATGGAAAAATATGAAGAAAAGGAGTGTAGCAAGTGTGGCTCAAGGAGATGATACCAAGTGTGGACAAGACACAGAGCAACTGGAACCCTCACATGTTTCTGGGGGGATGTAAAATGGTAAAACATCTTTCACAAATAATCTGGTAGCTTCAGATGAAGTTAAAAGCACTTCAGCCTATAGCAGAAATTTCACTATTGAGCACATTCCTAAATTAGTGCATAAGACAGAAACATGAATGTCTGTATCTTTGTTTTCTGTTATTGCACCAAAATACAGGAGGCAGGCTAACTTTATAAAGGAAAGACCCAGTCTAGCTCCCAGTCCTTGAGTCAAGCACATGGTGCCAGCATCAGCTCAGCTTTGAGTAAGGACCTTTCGGCAAACTGCAGAGAGGGAGACACCCTTCCCAAGACAGGCTCCCAGGTGGCCTAGTCCTACTGAGCTCGCCTTGTAAAGGTTCCCTGTCCACACCCACATCACAATAACCCCCTCCGAGGCCCAAGCCTCCCAAACGAACCCTTGCGGGACAGATCACACCCAAACCATAGCAAACCCCCCACTTGTATCACAACTTGAGAAAAGAAAGATAAAGTTGAAAGGATACAGTCTCAAGATTTAAAACCAAAAAGCTTAAGACAATAAATTCAGTCTTGTGCACAACTCAGTGTATCATCTTCGTATTTCAAATACTACTGTGAAGGGAAAAAGACTGGAAGAGCACCTCTAGGGTGTGGCCTGAAGTGCTGGCCCTGATGCTGTTTTGCCAACACTCAGCTCACATATATAGAAGACAAAGAGCTCAGAAGGTCTTCGATGTGAAGTATTGATGCCATTTGCAGAATGAAAACTTTACTTTGGCTGCAGCTAAAAGTTGGATAATGAGTAGAACACAGACAGGGGTCTCACTGTCTTGCCTCCCGGGGCCATCCACAAGACGTACTGGAAGGCCAAGTTTAAAAAATAATGCTTGGTGCTCAGTTAACAAGTCATCGAGGACTTACAGAGCACATGAGTCAATAGGTGTATCCACCATAATCGGGGGTGGTCACAAAAGTAGGATAACTAAAAGTGTCCCACAGTGGCACTTTCTACCAACCCCTGAGCTATTTCCCCTCCCTAAATATGCTGAGAACTGTCTTTATTTCCTCTTCTACAAACAACGTAGGAGGTAAATCACTACAGTAATGGGAAGAGGGAAGGGAGGCCAGGAAGAAAACGCTTTCGTGTGCGCTTTGGATCAGGGTTGGGGCACAGCAACCCCAGCCCTGCAAGCTCTGTTCCTGCTGGCAAAATTCTGTCAGTTTTGCTGCCTGATATCCAGCTCTGCTCCTGTCAAAGGCCTAACCTAGTTGGGCATGTGCCACACACCTATAATCTTGGCACTCTGGGAGGCTGAGGCAATAGGACTGCAAACTGGAGTCCAGCCTGGGCAACTTAGAGACTTAGCAAGACCCTCTTTCAAACTTAAAAAAAAAAAAACATTTAAGGGATGGTGCTATAACTCATTTCAAAGGCCCTGGGTTCAATCCCCAGTCCTAACGAAAGGCCTACCTTGATTCCTTTCAGAGAAAGCTGCTGCCTCCAGCTCAGTGGAGATCTTTGTGGATGGCCCATTCCTACATAAGGCCAATTCTTATATTCCTTATGTTTGTGTAAAGCATAATATGTGCAGATTGCATGAGATCTATTGAAACAGCTTTGGGTCACTCTTTAGTAAGTAATGTAGTTAACAATATGAATAAACTATTATTTCATTCCATTATCTAGTTGTCAAAATAAAATTTTAGATATGACCTGAAAACATAAGTGAGGGCAATGGGCACAGCAGGTCCCCTGGCCCAGGATGGGGCGGGGACACCTGACTCAGGGGGTCCAAGGGTCACTCACTCTTCCCAGAAACAGCCTGAGGAGCTGTAGTGTCTGAGCTGCTGCTACCTTGTCGGCCTGGAAGAAACCCACCCAGGGACTGAGGTGACACGGGACAAAGACCACACCAAAGAGGGAGAAGTCAGGTGCCGCCTGCCCTGGTGGAACCTTGATCCTGCAGTGTGATCTAGCAAATCCACTCTTGAGCTTTCTGTTATAGCTGTGTCTCTAGCCTAAACTCAGAGCCATTTTTGCTGAAATGTGTTTGAATCATCTATCCTATGCAATTTTTAAAAATTTATTTTAAAAACAAAAGAAGGAAAACATTAACAAACAGACATCCATTTACAAAATAGCTTAAGAACAATACAAACAATACAGAGCTACAGACAAAGTGGTAGGAAATTAACAATGATTGTTGTATTATGTATTGATATCTTCTAAGTGGTTTCTTAGAAAAACAAATGGAGACATGCAATATTGATCAAACAAGTAATCATTAACTGTTCCTTTCAGTAGAGCAATAGAAGACAGTAGTACCACTGTTAGCTGTCCTGTACATACAGGATAGCTACAGGATAGCTACATACATACATACATAATTTCCCCTTCTTTCCCTTCTCTTTTCCCACACCCCAGTTGTCCTTTACTTTTGAGCATTTTCCTTTCATTTCACAATGTCTATCATACCTCCTAGTTTTTATTCACTTTTTCAGGTTCTTACACAAGTGAGACAATATGTTGCTTACACATGTAGGTCTGATTTATTTCACTTATGAGTATGGTCTCTAGTTGTGACCATTTACCTATAAAATCCTCGAGTTTATCTTTCTTCATAGCTGAGTAATATTCCATTATATAAAAGTACCACAATTTTTTGTCCAACCTTCAGTGATGGACACTTGGGTTGCTTCCACAATGTAGCAATTACAAACTGTGTCACTATGAACATGAGTGCACATATATCGCTGTGATATGATGTTTTCAGATCTTCTGAGAAAAATACCCAGAAGGGGAATAGCTGGGTTGAATGGGACCTCTAGACCTAGTTTGCTGAGGAATCTCCAAACTGATTTCCACAAGTGGCTTCACTAGTCTGAATTCCCACCAGCAGTGGAGAAGAGTTCCTATTTCTCCACTGCCTCACCAGCATTTATTATTGGTTGATTTCTTAATAATAGCCATTCTTACTGGGGTGAGGTGAAATTTCAGTGTTGTTTTAATTTGCATTTCTCAAATGACTAATGATGTTGAGCATTTTTTATATATTTATTTGCCATTTGTATTTCTTTATCTGAGACGTGTGTATTTATCTCAGCTGTCCACTTCTGGATTGGGTCTTTGAATTTGGAGGGGCTGATATTTTTTAATACTTTATATGTTCTATATTAAAGCTCTTTATCTAAGGGACAGTCTGCTAAAATTTTTTCCCAATTTGTGGGTTTTCTTTTTACTCTGCTGGAGATTTCTTTAGATGTTCAGAAGCTTTTCAGTATGATGAGATCCCAGTTGTTTATTCTTTGAAATATTTCACAGGCAGTTTGGTTTTGTTTATGAACTCTCTGCCTACCCTATGTCTTCAAGATTTTTACCTACTTTCCCTTCCAATAGATTTAGAGTTTCCATTTTAATATTGAGATTTGTGATACATTTGGACTTGAGTTTGGTGCATGGTGATAGACTTGAGTATATTTTCAGTCTTTGGCAGGTGGAAAACCAATTTTTCCAGCACCATTTATTAAACAGGCTGTCTTTCTTCCAGTGAGTTTGTTTGGCCCCTTTATCAAAGATTAGGTGGCTGAGTGTGTGTGTGGTTGTGTCTGTGTCTTCCAGTCTGTTCCATTAATCTTCTGGTCTGTTTTTTTAGCCAGTACCATGTTGATTTTATTACCGTAGCTTTGTAGTATAATTTCAGGTCAGGGATTGTAATTCCACCGGACCTGTCCTTGTTGCCCAGGATTGCTTTTGCTATTCTAGGTCTCTTCTGCTTCCAGGTGAATTTAAAGAATGATTTCTCTAGATCTGTGAGGTATGCTAACAGTAGCTTAATGGGAATTGCATTGAATCTGTACCATTTTGGTAGTATAGCCATTTTCACAATGTTGGTTCTTCCTATCCATGAGCTAGAAATACTTTTCCATTTATTGAAATCCTCTTTGATCTCTCTTTTCAGAGCACTGTAGTTTTCACTGAATAGATCTTTTACCTCTTTTGTTAGGTTGATTCCTATATATTTCAATTTCTTGGATGCTATTGTGAAAGGTATGGTTTCCTTAATTTCTCTCTCAGTCTGTTTGTTGTTTGTGTATAGGAATGCTATTGATTTTGGGGTGTTGACTTCTATCCAGCTACACTGCTGAATTTGTTCATTAATTCAAGGAGTCTTCTTGTGGAGTTTTTGGGGTCTTCCATGTAAAGTATCATGTCATCTGCAAATAGTGATAATTTTACTTCTTCCTTTCCTAACCTTATTCCTTTTATTTCTCTCTTATCTAATTGCTCTGGCTAATGCCTCCAGAGCTATGTTGAACAGGAATGGTGACAGTGGACATCCTTGTCTTGTGCCTGATTTTAAAGTAAAAGCTTTCAGTTTTTGTCCATTTAGTATGATGTTGGTTGTTGGTTTGTCATAGATGGCTTTGATCAGGTTGAGGTAAAAACCATCTATTTCTATTTTCTGTAGGGTTTTTATCATGAATGCATGTTGAACTTTGTTGAAAGTTTTTTCTACATCTATTGAGATGATCATATGACTTTTGTCTTTGGCTCTCTTGATATGGTGTACAACATAATTTGATTTGCGAATATTGAACCATCCCTGCATGGTTCACAATGGTTGGTTCTTCCTATCCATGAATGGAATAGGATAGAAATTCCATTTATTGGAATGGAATAAATCTGATAATTCCTGGAATGAGTCCAACTTGCTTGTGCTGTATGATTTTCTTGATGATTTGTTGCATTCTATTTGCTAGTAATTTATTGAGTATCTTTGCATCTATATTCATTAGGGAGATTGTCTGTAGTTCTCTCTCTTGGTTGGGTCTTTCTCTAGTTTTGGTATCAGTACAATACTTGCCTCCAAAAATGAGTTAGGGAGAACTGCTTCCTATTCAATTTCATTGAAGCGTTTGAGTAGTGTTGGTATTAAATCTCTGAATTTCTGGTAAAATTGTTCTGTGAATCCATCAGAGCCTAGGCTTTTCTTTGACGGTAAATTTTTAATCACATTTTCAATCTCATTAATTGATATTGGGTTGTTCAGGATTTTTATATCTTCTTGACTCAACCTTGGTAATTTGTACATATCTAGGAATCTGTCCATTTCTTCTGAGTTTTCTATCCTGAGAGTAAAGATTTTCAAAGTAGGTATTAATGATCTTCTCAGTTTCTGTAGAATCTGTAGTAATTCCATCCTTTTCATTCCTTATTGCATGAATTTGAGTTCTTTCCTTTTTTTGATAAGGTTGGCTAGGGGTTTATCAATTTTATTTATTCTTTCAAAGAGCCAACTCTTTCATTCATTTATTTTTTGTAGGGTTTTCTTTGTCTCAATTGCATTAAATTCTGCCCTGATCTTTATAATCTCCTCCCTTCTTTGGGCTTTGGGCTTGACTTATTCTTCTTTTTCTAAAAGTTTGAGGTGCAGCATTAGGCTATTTATTTGTTCTCATTCTGTTTTTCTTATGTGTGAGTTTACTGCTATAAATTTTCCTCTAAGGACTGCTTTTATTGCATCCCACAGATTGCGGTAAGTTGTATCTACATTTTCATTTGTTTGTAGGTATTTTTAAATTTCTTCTTTAATTTCTTCTGTGACTCATTGGTTGTTCAGGAGGTTGTTGTTTAATTTCCAAGTGTTAATGGAGTTCTGGAGTTCCTTTTGTCATTAATTTCTAATTTTTTTGCACTGTGGTCAGATAATACGCATGGGATAATTTCAATTCTTTTGCATTTAGGTAGGTATGCTCTATGGACTAGAATGTGGTCTATTTCAGAAAAAGTACCATGTGCAGCTGAGATAAATGTGTATTCTGATGCTATGAGGTGGAACACTCTGTATACATCTACTAAGTTCATTTGTTTGCAGCTTTGATTCAGATCTGTTATTTCTTTGCTGATTTTTTTGTCCAGTTTATGTATCTCTTTCCGTCAAAGGGGTGTTGAGGTCCCCTATTAAAATAATGTTATTAATTATTTGGGTTTTCATGACTGTTAAGATTTGTCTTATGTAGCTTTGTGCTCTGATATTTGGTGCATACATGTTTAGGATTGTTATCTCATTCTCTTGCAGTTTTCCCCTAACAAGTATGTAGTGACCTTCTTTATCTTGATTGTTCTTGGTTTGAAGTTTACATTGTCTACAAACATAATAGCTACTCCTCCTTTTTTCTGGGTTCCTGCTACATGGAGGATTGTTTTCCATCCTTTGACATTCAGTCTATGGATTTCCTTTTGAGTAAAATGTGTTTCCTATATACAGCATATCATTGGATTTTGTTTCTTAATCCACTCTGCCAGTCTGTTTTTGACTGGTGATTTGAGGCCATTTACATTTATGGTGATAATCGATATGTGTTGGCTTATAATTGTCATGTAATTTGCTTGCTGTTGGTTTCTTATTTTTTCTACCTGTTTATGCTTACTCTTCTTGAGGGTTCCTATCTACTGTTGTTCTTAAAATTGCGATCATTTTTTTCTCAGTCTAGCATGTCTTTTAGTATTTTTTGTAAGGATGGTTTGGCACTCATAAAGTTCTTCAGTTGCTTTTTGTCATGGAAATATTTTATTTCTCTGTTAAACTTGAAGGACAGTTTAGCAGGATACATCAGTCGTTGTTGGTAGCTGTTTTGTATTAAGACCTGTAATACTTCACTCCTAGCTCTTCTCGATTGGATGGTTTGTGTTGAGAAGCCTGCCGTGTTTCTGATCGGCTTTCTTTTTTTTTTTTTTTTTTTTTTTCCTGATCGGCTTTCTTTATAGGTGGTCTGTTTCTTTTCTCTAGCAGCTTTTAATATTCTGCCCTTTTTTTTTTTTGAGATCTGGGATCTTGATTATTATATGTCTGGGTGTAGTTTTATTATGGTTATAACTAGTAGGAGTTCTATATGCCTCATTTACCAGTATCTCAAGTTCTGTTTCCATGCTTTGGAAATTTTCTGCTATTATTTCTGCAAATAATCTTTTTATGTCATTTGCGTTGCCTCCTGCTGTTTCATTGACTCCTATTAGTCTAACATTATTTCTCTTTGCCTCGTCTTGCAGCTGTTAAATTGATTTTTCCTGGATCCTTGTTCATTTTAAGAGATCCTTCCTTTCACAGTTGCTAGCTGCCATGCTGTCTTCAAGATCTGAAATTCTATCTTTGGCTTCATTCAAGCGGTTTGCAAGCTTTCAATGGAAGTTTTCATTTCCTGGAAATCTCTTTGAGTCTGTTTCATGCATTCTAATTCATCCCTGTATTGCTCATGTAACATTTCTATCCATTGTCTATGTTCATCTATTTTTTTATATTTCTTCTCTAGATGTGTGGAGCATTTCTTTCATTATTATTGTCATTTCATTTTTGCCTGAGATATTATGTCTGATCTGATCTCTTCTACGGCCTGACGGAGTTGTTTCTTTACATCTACTGCAATCATTTCAGCAATTTCAGGTGTGTGTTTACCAAGTTCTCCTATGTCGACATCTCCTAGACTTAATTCTCAGTGTGGTGGAGTTCTGAGATTGTGTCCTTTGCCTTGTCATATTTGATGCTGGAGGCAGAACATTCAATCTCCCTCTTCTCTTGCAGTTCTGCAAAGGTCCCTAGTGGCTCTAGTTTTCTTAGTGTTCAGGCCTGCCCCTCAGTGTCCACCGAGATGTGCTGCTTAGTCTGGGATCTTCCAGTAGATGGTGAAGTGTACCTAGTTCTCCCATGTCTCAGACATGAACTGTGATGTAAGTTGATCGCAGACGGTCTGATCCAGCAACCTTAGCAGTTCAGAGCATGTGTATGATCCAGAATCTGGTTGCACTGGCAGTGTAATCCTGGACCAGTGGTCCTGTGACCCCAGGCAGTTCAGGGTACAAGCAAAACCCAGATATGAGCTGCAGGGTCAACAGTTTGTGGACCACCTGATTCTTTGTCTCCAGTCAGTTCAGGACACCCACAGGATCCAGACATGGGCCACACCAACAGCGAGCACAGATTGGCTGTGTCTGTGGCCTTCAGGAGGTCAGGGCACAAGTGAAGCCCAGACCCGAACTGCAGTGCCAGCAGCTCATGAAGTGCCCACTCCAGTACCTCACTCTGCACTGGGCATATGCAGGGAGGGCCCAACATGAAGCCCAGTGAGAGCAGTTCGAGGGCCTTCTGAGTGAGGATCTCCTGTTTGCACCAGGTGTGTGGAGGGTAGAGACTCAGACTGTCATGGCATCAGGGCTGTGGGTTCCCTGCTCTGTCCCCAGGAGATCGATGGGAAATACCTGGTTCTCTTGGCAGTGTTCAGCTGGGAATTGTGCCATCAGCAGTTCATGGCCCACCTGATTCTGCTTTTCCAGTCAGTTCAGTCCTATGCAATTTTTAAAAAGCTTTGATCCACACCCATTCCCATGTGTATGCCTGATGGCAGCAGCAACACAAATAACACCATCAATGCCTGTAAGTTAAAATGACAGTCAGGGGAATTTGACATAGGAGAAGGAAGTCCTGCCTCACCCAAAATGTACAAGGGGAAATAAACACAGTAAATGTGCAACCCTACAAAGCAAAATAAGTGGAAAAAAATTAACAGCTGTGTCAACAACCATGGGTGTCTACATATGTCCCACTTTGTGTCACATACTGTTACAATCTTATTATTATATCTTATTACAACTGATTAAGACTCCATATAGTGATCAGAAACATGTTCAGACAATTTATGTCAGATGATAAGCAGGCAGTGAGAGGGAGAGATCTGATACAAGGCCATTCCAATTGCAAAGCCCGTCTTTGGAGTCCTTTCACTGTTAGAGGTTCTCTACCTCAGAATCAGGTCCAGTGATTCAGGCCATGAATCAGGTCCTTGGCAGCAACCTGCCAAGGTCATAGGATAGAGCTCTAGAGTAAAAACAGGTTCCTGTCCTGGTTATTCTTCCCTATGTAATCTTAACAGCTGACCTTCCTGAATCCCACTTTACTCACCTCTAAAACAGGATTAATACCACTTATATCAAAAAGTTTTCATGGGGATTTAATATATATATAGATAGATATAGATATAGATATAGATATACACATATATTAATTATGTCTTGGTTACTTTTCTCTCATTCTCTCATTGCTGAAACAAAATACCTGATGCCAAAAATGAAGGAAGGAAAGGTTTATTTAGCTCTGTTGTGGAGGTTCCAGTCCATACTTGGCTGGCTCTAAGGCAGGGTGGCACCTGGGAGAGGGCAACAGCTCATGGCACCAGAAGATAGCAACAAGAGCAAAAGGGAGGAGTAGCAGAGGGAAGAGCAACCCTCTTTCCCTCCCTTACATTGTATGCAAATTATCACACCCATAGTTCCAACACTGGACCATGAATCAATCATCAACTCTAGAAGCCACGCCATGACTGCATGAGGCACTGGGGGGACATCCAGACACAAACCATAACAGCTTGTCTCAGACCAAAGTTTGCACTCCATTCCAGCCCCTTACAACCTCAGTTCTGCCGAGTTCCTTCTAAAGGTGAATGCACACACACCAGCTGCTCGTGTGGGAGCCACGGCAGGCACCAGGCACGGCAAGTCCATTCTTCACAGGCTCCCATTGATGAATTGAGCCTGTTGTAGCCAGGCCTTGTGCATGCAGCCCATTAGCATACACAGCCCCATTTACTGATAAATGCATGTAGTTTATCTCCATTGTGTCACTGTTTTATGGCTGCTTCCAGTCCTGGGGCTCAAGTGATGAAGTTTTATGCGGTTGAGTGTTTTTTTTATTTAATTGGAACTTTAGCTTTGAAGAAACAAAAAAATTGGTGTTTAATTAAAAATCACTCATGAGTTTGCAGCCCTTTGGTGGATTAAAGGAGGAGGGGAAGAAAGGGGATTAAAGAAAGAGGGAAGAATCTAATAGGTGAATACACGGCAAGAAAATGAAGCAGCTCCTACCCTGCTCAATGGAGAGGAAACCTTGCTGCGCATCTCTTCTGAAGAATAGTGCCCCCCCCCGCTGTATTTCTCAGGTGCTGTCACCATGCCCAATGGAAGAGGCAAACGGAGCTGAGCGTCCCTTCCCTGGCAGAGGCCAGCAGAACGAATCGGCTCTGGTCTCTTGACATCTGTCAGGCTGGGTCCTGACCCTGAGGAATATTCCTATGTGACTTTGGTCAAGTCACCTATCTGCGTTTCAGTTTCCCTGGCTGTAAGAACGGAAAGCAACAGAATGCGATTCATAGATGTGCTAGGGTGCAGCAAACAAGAGAGTTCGAGGAGAAGAAGGACTTTAGAAGCTACAGAAGGGTGGCTGTGCACACACGGAAAACCAGCAGGAGCCACAAGCGCTCTGAGGCTGGGCGATGAGACGTCTGTCCAGGTGCCGCCGTCAGCTGCACAGCAGACTCCCGCCCAGACTCGCCCTTTGCCTCCTGGCTCATGTCCAGAGAATCCACAGCAAGAGGCACTGACTGGCTGACCTACCTGCTGGAGAAGGGAGAGCAGGACACCCCTGGAAGTGGGACCTGACCAGGGTTCCCCGCTCAAGGGAGAGTCACGTGAAGACACACGCCAGGCCAGCTCTCCTCACAATGAGGAACATCTGTCACAATAAGGCGGTGGTGCAGAGAAGCTGAGATAACGGACACAGAGCCCTCAGAAGCCTACCAGAACGTAGCAGGTGGCCAATACATGACAGCTATCTTCAGCACCATAATTAGCATTATTTCTAACAGCTACTCCTCTGGCCACACAGGGGGATCCAGGCGGATGATAAAAATAGACCCATTTACGTGAACTCACCCTGGGGGCTTCATCGGGGAGGGTGGCACTTTCATCAGCCAACACACAGACTCCTCAGAACAGGTGACACTAAGAATATTCAGGCCACTAGCAGACTAACCTTGATACCCACGATACAGGATGGGACTGTCCCCCGCTTTAAAGTAAAATGGATGTTCTTATCCTGCCGCCTCCCTCTCATGTTCCAGATTCCACTGTGCCGCGAACAGAGTCCTCAGCTCTGAGGAGAATTCAGCTGTTCACTTCAGCTCCATGTGTAGGAAGGAGAGACCCAAGGTCCTCCTGATGTGAACACAGACTCACACCTTATCACTTAAAAAAGACATGCAAGTGCCTTACAGTGTTTGCACGCATCAAAATATAAAACATGAGCCCCGCGTAACTACGCAGGACATGAATCCTGACATAACAATTAATTCTTTGCCTCTCCCCTGTGCAGGATGGAGAAGTTTTTCAAGTGCAGAATTCTCACCACAGGTGTAAGGCATATTAGTCAGTGGCTTGGAGCTAAAATTAAAAGTGAAGTAGTACCTTGGAAATCATGTTCCTGTAGCCACTCTAGTGTCACAGAGGAGGAAAATGGTTTTCTGTGAGTCTGGCTTGAGTTGCCTCTGCCAGTGCTGAGCTGCACCTGCATTGCTTGGTCCTTGCACAGATAGAAATGATTGGTCTGGGCCATTGGAAGGGATTCACAGGCTGTCTTGGTTACTTTTCTCTCACTGCTGAGACAAAATACCCAACACCCGAAATGAAGGAAGGAAAGGTTTTTTTAGCTTACAGTTTGTGGAGGTTTCAGTCCATACTTGGCTGGTTCTGAGGCACAGTGGCACATGGCAGAGGGCAAACGTTCATGGCAGCAAACAACCAGCAAAAGGGAAGAATGGCTGCAAGCAGCCTCCTTTTCTCCTCTACATTGTAAACAGCCTGCCCCCTCACACAATCTCCACGCCCTCCTCTTCCACAGGCTCAGGATGTATACAAAGTAAACAACCCAGCTTCCTCCTGAGTCACTCAGCTAAACCTCTAGATTCCCCAAGTTGACACAATGTATCAACCATAACACAGGCCCTTCCACCAACAAATGAAGTCATACAGGTACTGGGTAAAGTTTAGTGAAATAAATTGAAATTAAGCACTGAGTTTCAAATTACTGGGACTTCCGGGAAGATGGCGACCGGGTAGGCAGCAGAGAGAGAACCTCCCAGAGGATTACCACCCAGACAATGAAATATAGCAATATGAAGACAGAAATAAGGACTTCCGGGAAGAAGATGACCAGCCGAGAGAGCGAGTGCAGAGGGAAGAACGGCTTCAGCTCCTGAACCCGACAGAGAACGCGCTACTGGGACAAACTGTGCCAAACCGGGCAGCGCTCCGGGATCCCGCTCAGAACCCCACCCCCGCAGCCAGCGCTGCGCGAACTGGAGCAACAGTGACCTGCCGGCGGGATTTCTGAGTCGGGAAAAATCTCCATCCAGGGAAAAACATCTGAACGGCAATCCTGTCTGCACGATCACAGGGTGAGTTAAGTGCGCGCTCTAACCGGTATTTCCTGAATCGGGAAGAAGCTCAGCCCACAAGAGACATCAAAGCAGCTTCAAGGACTGCGGGATCTCCCGGGTAGGAAGAGTTAGCTAGGCGCCCCAACGGGTTTTGTGGGGGGGGAAGGAGCTCCACCCAGGGAGGAACACCTGAGTGGCCTATCTGCAAGAATCCTGGGGTGGCGAGCTGTTTATTCACCCCGGCCAGGTCTTGGGGTAGGGAGTAGAAGCAGAAATCTCAGCAGACAGCTTAAGGGACATTCTCCCAAAGAGAAGTAACCATTGGAGCAGCCTCTGCAGCAGACCTTTGCCTGCTGAACTGTCTGTGGAATTTATAGCTCCACATTTTGAATCTGATACCCAAAAATGGGAAAACAGAGGA
>PVLD010030323.1:0-16971 GCA_004027595.1 Dinomys branickii
TGGAGTTGATCTTGAGAGATCTGTTGATTGACTGACTGATCCTGAGTCCTTACAGAGAACCCCTGTCCTTTTCCACATAAAAGGGAGTCATGCCTGCTTGGCAGAGAAGTTCCTCGGGAGGGGGTAGGGCCTGGGCTTCCCAGAACCTCTGAAATCCCCTTCTTCCTCCCACACATCCCTGTCCTTGACCCTGGAGGCCACTGACCTTGGAGCCCTGGGAAGGTAAGACTGCTCTGTCCCCTTTCCTGCAGCAATAAAGTTCTGAGTTGCAGGATTTAGGGCCCAGGGAGTTCTGGAGAACAGGGGAAGCTGAGTGGGACAGGTAAGGGGGTCAGAGGAGCAGGAGAGGGGAGGGCACTGGAGGAGAAGGGAGGAGGGTGGAAGGCCCAGGCTGGAGGAGAGAGGGACAGATTGGCCAACACTGGCGGCACCAGCAGAGGGGAGCGGCCAGCAGAAAAGGAGGGGCTGGGTTGGGAGGCTGACAGGTAGGAAGGGAGGGGCTGGGGCCTCAGAGGATAAAGCAGGGCAGCCCAGGACATCACTGTGGCCTTTGGAATGCTGCCCTGTGCATCCTGCAGCTCTGACTTTGTGTCCTGCAGACATGGCCTCATCCCTGCGTGTCCTTCTGTTGCTCCTGGCTGCGGTGGTCTTGGACCTGGCCACGACTCCCATGGCGTTTACGGTCCATCAGAACAACCCCCCGCTAGTTGGCGGGCTGCAAGATGTGGACGTTAACAGTGAAGATGTGAAGCAGGCAGCAGACTTCGCCCTCCACAAGTACAACAGTTACATCAATGACATGAACCTCAGCCGCTTGGTGCGGGTGGTGCGTGCCCGTGTGCAGGTGCGTGGTCACCGGGGCTGAGGGGGCTGCCCAGGAAGTTTTGTCCTTCTGCACACCCTTCTGTCCCCTTCCGCTGCCCCTGCTCCCATCCTCAGTGGGGTTGTGCTGCCTACTCTGCAGCCTTGTCCAGGCTGAGGGAGCCCACCCAGAATGCCACCCCTGTTCCTCTCACCCAAACCCCATTCCTGGTGTTTCTCTGTCCCTCAGTCACTGCAGAGGAATCCTAAGCTCTGTCTTGGTTGGCATAGCAGATGATACCTTTCTTAGACCCTGTTCCACTGCCAGCTGGTAGAGACACCAGGTGCCAGGCAAAGGTCAGGGGTTCCCTGGCTAACACTGACCACCTCCTGGGCCGGGATCTGAGGGAAGTGTGGACCAAGTGACCCCACAGCAGGGACAGGGATCCTGCACCTGTTCCCTCTTCTCCCAGCCTCCCCCCGCTGTCCTTCAGCTGCGGGCTCTGACACAGCCTCAGATCTGCAGAGCAGACCCAGGAGCAGAGGGTGTCCTGGGTCCTCTTGACCCCCATCCGCCAGTGGTCAACCTTGGTCTCGAGGCTCTGCTCCTTGCTTCCAATAAAGCGTGGGCTTCTGTATGGATTTGGATGGGTGTTTCTATGACATTACACAGTGAGCTCCTAAGGACACTAAGCCAGTCCAGGGTGTCTTCCCTCAGGGTCTTACGGGTCTCTGTAAGCAGCCAGGCACCTTCTTATGTGGAACCAGTGCAGAAAACCCTGTGGGTGGGGAACCAGGTTACTGAGGGGTCATCTTTGCTTAGTCCTCAGGTAGCAGCTCTCTTGGAACAGCATCCAGTGCATCCTGTTGGGCACAGAGCCTGCTGGGGTGGACCCGCCCTGCCTCCTGGACAGGAAGTGCTGGCTCAGTGCCCGGACTGTTCCCCAAGTCGGCCTCCCTCCCAGAGTCCAGATGAGAGGGTACAGCCCAGGCTCCTACCTGCCCGATCCCTGTTTCTGTCTGCTCTTGTGCACAAAACAGCTTTTTGAAGCTCCTTGGAAGCAACAAGTTGAACACAGGGCAGGGCCATCCCACCGGTGGATCTGGTGCAGTGTGGGCTGGGATGGGTTTGGCCTGAGTCCTGGCAAACACAGAGTCCAGTGCAGCCAGTAACTGCGGCAGTGAGGCGGACGGAGCGCTGAGAGAGTCCTGCTCTTCCGCCGTAGGTGGTGGCTGGCATGAACTACTACTTGGACTTGGAGATCGGCCGAACCACGTGCGCCAAGGACCAGCCCACCCAGGAGGACTGTCCCTTCAGTGAGGATCCGGTATGAGCTTGAAGTGGGCAGGGGAAACAGTAATGGGGGAGTGTGTGTGTGTGTGTGTACACACACGTGTGGTTATGAGATGGTGTGGGTGGGTACTAAAGCAGGGCTGCACACACCGTAGATTGGGGTGCTGAGTGCGACCCTGGGAAGTGGTATGCTGGGAGATGACCTCTGCCATTGGTGTGCCCCTGCTGGGCTGAAGGTGCAGCAGGAAGCTGGTGAAGATTGAGAGGGCTCTGGGAGTTCTGGCCTCGCCCCACCCAGAGCCAGGCTGAGCAGGTCAGGCCTGAGAGGGCTGAGGCTCCACGCTGCATTTAGCCTCAACCTCTCCTGACAGCCGGGTCCCTGGAGGCTGCGCTCTGGGCAGTAAGTCCCTGTCACCCTGCCCACCATTCCTGTCTCCTGGTCGCCAGGCCTGGCTCTTGCTGGATGCCTCTCAGTGTTGCCCTGGGCTGAGGTAGAGGTGCTGGGGCAGTCATACCTGACCTGCCTCTGCTCCCTGGGCTCCTGGCCTTGCTTGGCTGCTCCCTGCATTCTGTGTGGAACAAGGACCTGGGATCCCTGAGGCTTGGAATAGCGCCATGCAGGGACATCCCCTCCACCACTCCTGCTCTCTGATGTTCATGGCCAGGCATCCTCTGTCTCCCTTGAAGCCACACTCACTGTGCCTCTCTCTTCCTTTGGCAGACCCAGCTCTGTTCCTTCGTGGTCTACTCCAGACCCTGGGAGGACTACATGGCTGTGACAATCACCACCTGTCACAGTGCCTGAGGTTCTCTTTTGGCCAGAACACGACCACCCCTTACCCGTTACACCTGCCTTTTCCCCTACCCTGTGATGGAACGCAGCCCTGATGCAGTCTTCTCAGTGTTCCCGCGTCTGTGCTGTATGACAGCAGCTCCTCTGGGCATAATGGACACGTAGGACCTGTCCCCTCTTCCTTTCTCTTGTGTTTCTCAACCGCATCTGTGGGGGCGCACAGGGCCACCCCTGCTTTGCTCAATAAAATCCTGCATAATTCCCTTGTGTATTGTGTTCTTGGGGTACAGGGGAAGGGCTAGGGGAGTTGTCCCAGAACTAGATGCTGTCTGACTGTCACAGTGTTCCTGGGCACTGTCACACACCTAACGTGGGGCCAAGTCAGTCACTGGGGCCCCTAACTATCACCATCCCCTATTCCTGGGAAGTCCACCCTCCTGTCCACTCCCTCTAACTGTCTGCAATGCCCCAGCTCTGCCCTGGGGACAAGGCTTGGAGAATGTGACCTGTTCAGCCAGGCTTGCTGCCCTCTCCACCCCAGCCTCAGGGGCCATATGAGTGGGGCCCCTGGCCCGGGCCTGGGCTCATGGCTTCTGTGGCTCATGCTTGGGTTTTATTTGACTGCAGCCTAAGAATCCCCTTTGCACAGTGCTTGGATCCAGTGTGCTCCAGGTCTCACGATCTGTGAGACTGTGTGAAACCTTCACACACATGATGATTTTACTGGGGATGGGACCCACTTCTGAGCAAGAAATATACTCAGTTTTTATGTGCGTCTTGTCCACATAGCATAAAGCTCATTGTTACCATATTGTTTATTGCAGAAAGTAAGCTTTGGTTTGGAGATTTCAGAGAGGACAGGAAAGGATCCAGCTTAGGTTGCTGAAGGGGGTCACCCTGACAGAAGGGTTCAGACCGGCCCTCCACATAGTCAGGAGGCCAGTGTCAAAGACTGGCTGATGGGCTGGGGTCCAGGAGGTCAGTGTCTCATCATGTCATAGTTGTGAGATCTTGATGTCTGAGGGATGGTTTCCTTTCCAGAAGAGGACTCTGCGTCTGTGGTCTCCATCCATGGGACTGAATCCCCAAAACTATGACTGAGATGATGAGACACTGAGCACCCGGAGCCAGTCCACTAGCCTATCCTTGACAGTGGCCTCCCACCTGTGTGGAGGGCCGGCCTTAACCCCTGAATCAGGGTGACCGCGCTAACCACCTGTATTGGATCCTTTCCTACTCTCCCTCTGACATTCCAATTCATTCTTTCTTCCTATAATCTGTAATACTTTAAAAATTAACATCAGGCTTTGTGTACAGGGAGCTAATAATTGGATCTCATCCCCAAGTGATCTCATCATGTGTGTAAGATTTCCCACAACCCCACAGATCTCTGAGATCTGGAGTACTCTGGTCCCAAACACTCTGCATAAGGGACTCTCAGTCTGCACTCAAGTAAAACCCCGCCATGAGCCACAGGATCCCCAAGGTGTAGCTCGGCCAGGGGCCATGCTCAGATGCTCACTGAGCCTGAGATAGAGAGGGTACCTTGACTGTCTAAATGGGTCACCTTCTCTAAGCCTGGTTGCCAGGGCAGAGCCAGGGCCTTAGAGAGCTGGAGGGAGTGCACAGGAAGGTGGAACCCATGGGAACAGGTGATGGTGATTGAGTTAGGGAATCAGTGACTACGACATTGCCCAGGTTGACAATGTGACAGTCTGACAGCATCAAGCTTCCCTTCCCTTGCACCTGAGGACACAACACCCAAAGAAGCTGCTGCAGGTTTTTATTGAACAAGGCAGGGGTGGCCATGTGCGCCCCCACAGGTGCGGTTGAGAACCACAGGAGAAAGGAAGAGGGGACAGGTCGAAGGTGTCCATGTTGCCCTGAAGATCCTGCTGTATTGGAGCCCAGGTGCTTGGACACCAAGCAGACTGCACCAGGGCTGGGCTCCATCACACGGTTGGGAACACGACAGGGGTGGTCACTGTGTCCTGGTCAAAACAGAACTTCAGGTACTGCAACAGGTGGCCCTTGTCAGGGCCATGTAGTCCTCTCAGGGCCTGTAGTAGATCGCAAAAGAGCAGAGCTATATCTGTCAAAGGAAGAGAGAGGGACAGTGATGTGGCTTCAGGAGAGTGGGAGGAAGACTGGGCATAGACATTAGAGAGGAGTGGTGGAGGGGAAGTCTCCTCAGTGTGCTGTCTTCAGCTAAGGGATCCCAGGTCCTTGCCCTCCATGACCCCCAGGGAGCAACCACTCAGCACCAGGAGTCCGGGCAGCATATCCAGGGCAGGTGCTTACCTCCCTAGCACCCCATTCTACGTCAGCCCAGGGCAGCACTGAGAGGCATCTAGGGGAGGATCTGGCCTGGAGACCCAAGAGAGGTGGAGTGGGTAGGGTGACGTGGACTCTGCGCAGAGTGTTGCCTCCAGGGACTGTGCTGTTAGGCGAGGATGAGGATAGCACCCTGAGGAGACTTCCCCTCCACCACTCCTCCTCTCTAATGTGTGTGCCAAGTTTTCCTCAATCTCTCCTGAAGCCACATCACTGTCCCTCTCTCTTCCTTTGACAGATACAGCTCTGCTCCTCTGTGATCTACTACAGGCCCTGGGAGAACTACATGGCCCTGACAAGGGCCACCTCTTGCAGTACCTGAAGTTCTGTTTTGGCCAGGACGCAGTGACCACCCCTGCCGTGGTCCCAACCATGTGATAGAGTCTTGGCCTGCTCAACCTGGCTCTGGTGGGGGTGAGGCTGGGACTCCCAGAGCCCTCACTCTCCTCACCAGCCCTGCTGCTGCCCCTCCTGACAAGCTAGAGCACCCCACATTCAGGGGTCATCTCCCAGCACCCCACTTCCTCTGGGCCCATTCAGCACCCCAATCTACCATGTGCACAGCCCTGCACTGCTGCTATCCACACACACCATCTCACACCCAAACACACACACACTGACCCAGTACTTGTGCTGCCCCTGCCCACTTCAAGCTCATACCGGCTCCGCACTAAAGGGACAGTCCTCCTGGGTGGGCTGGTCCTTGGCACACGTGGTTCTGCCGATCTCCAGGTCCAAGTAGTAGTTCATGCCGGCCGCCATCTAGGGTGTAAGAGCAGGACTCTCTCAGTGCTCTTCCACAGTTACTGGCTATGCTGGACTCACTATGTTTGCCAGGCCTCAGGCCAAACCCATCCCATCCCACTTTGTGCCAGAACTGCCTGTGGGATGGCCCTGCCCTGTGTTAAACTTTTTCCCTTCCAAGGAGCTATGCAGAGGAGTCTCATGCAGCAGAGCAAGGCAGAAACAGGGACCGGGCAGGTAGGAGCCTGGGCTGCACCCTCTGATCTGGGCCCTGGGAGGGAGGCTGACTTGGGGAACAGCCAGGGCACTGAGCTAGCACTTCCTGTCCAGGAGGCAGGGTGGATCCACCCCAGCAGGCTCTGTGCCCAACAGGATGCACTGGATGCTGTTCCAGGAGAGCTGAGACATGAGGACTAAGCACAGCTGACTCCTCAGGGACTTCGTCTCCTACCCACGGGATTTCTCTTCCTGGCTCAGAAGCAGAGGGTGCCCTACTGTCCACAGTAACCTTTGAGACTCTCAGGGGAGATGCCCTGGACTCTCTTAGCATCTTTAGGAATTCAATGTGTGCTGTCATAGAAGCACCCACCCAAATCTGTACACAGCCCCATGCTTTATGGGGAGCAGGGAGCAAGGCCTCATGACCAAGGGTGACCATAGGAGGGATGCATGCAGGATCCAGGATGTCCTTTGCTCCTGCTTTGCCTGCTGTGCACACCTGAGGTTGTAGCAGAACCAGAAGCTCCAGGACAGGGGGTGGAGGTCTAGAGAGGAGGGAATAGGTGCAGGGTCCCTGTCCCTGCTGTGGGATTATTTGGTTCACAGTTCGCCAGTTCCTACGTTGGCAGGTGGTCAGCATTAGCCAGGAAACCCCTGATCCTTTTCTGGCACCTAGCGTCTCTGCCAGCTGGTGTAAGAATGAGATCTAGGGACAAGTGTCACCCACTACGCCTGCAAGGACCCAGCTCAGGTTTCCCCTGCAGTAATTGAGAGACATGCTCAATACAACCTGCAGGGACAGAGCAACACCAGGAATGGGGCTTGGGTGAGAGGAACAGGGGTGTGCATCCCAGGCGGGCTCCCTCAACCTGGACAGGGCTGCTGAGTAGGCAGTACAGCCCCACTGAGGACAGGGGCAGGAAGCAGTGGAAGGGGAGTTGCAGGATGTGTGGAACATCACTTCCTGGGCAGCCCCCGTCAGCCCTGGTGACCACGCACCTACTCAAGAGTGTGCGCCACCCACACCAAGCCCCTGAGGTTTGGGTCGTTGTTGTACTTGCAGAAGGGCAAAGTCCTCCACCTGCTCCACACCTTCATTATTAACATCCACATTATACAGGCCACCAAGTAGTTAAGACCTCTTCTGATGGACCATAAACACCATGGGGGTCATGGCCAGGTCCAAGAACACTGAAGCCAGGAGTAGCAGAGGGACATACAGGGATGAGGCCATGTCTTCAGGACACAAAGTCAGAGCTGCAGGATGCAGAGGGCAGCAATACAGAGGCCACAGTGCTGTCCTGGGCCACGCTGCTTTATCCACTGAGGCTCCAGCCCCTCCCTTCCCACCTGTCAGGCTCCCAACCCAGCCCCTCCTTTTCTGCTGCCCCCCACCCCTCTGCTGGTGCCTCCAGTGTTGGCCACTCTGTCTCTCCTCCAGCCTGGGGCCTTCCTCCCTCCTCCTTCCTTCTCCTCCAGTGCCCTCCCTCACTCCTGCTTCTCTGACCCCCTTACCTGTCCCCCTCCTGAGCTCCCCAGGCTCAGGATCCCTATTCTCCAGAATTCTCTAGACCTTAAATCCTGAAACTCAGAACTCTATTTTGGCAGGAAAGGGGACAGAGCAATCTTGGCTTCACAGGGGCTCTGAGGTCAGTGGCCTCCAGTGTCAAGGGAAGGGGCTTCTGGGAAAAGGGGCTTCCCAGAGATGCTGGGAAGCCCAGGCCCTACCCTGTCCTGAAGAACTCTGCCAAGCAGGAGTGACTTCTTTTTATGTGGGAAAGGACAGAGGTTCTCTGTAAGGACTCAGGATCAGTCAGTCAATCAACACATCTCCCAAGATCTACTGCAGGCCAGATGGATTAGGCCAGAGACAGGCACAGGAGGCAGAACCTGGAGGGAACCCTAGAAAGGAACCCCTAGAGCTGGGACAGTGGCCATGTATACATTTAAAATTCCAGTAGACATATCAGGAGACTAAAAAGAACAGGTGTGGTCATGTTAATAAAATATTTATTTAACCTTTATATGAAGTGTCATCTCATGATACAGGAGAAATCCTAATCAGGCACTTTATACTCATTGTCTCTGTGTGTGTGTGTGTGTGTGTGTGTGTGTGTGTGTGTGTGTCTGTCTGTCTGTCTGTCTGTCTTCTTTAGAATCTGGGTGTTTGTAACTGGCAGAGCAGGTGTCCATATGGACTGTCTGCATTTCTAGTCCCCATGGCCCTGTGTGGTGGTGGCTGAGACTGGGCTTAAGGGAAGAGATTTGGGGACTGCTAAAAACTCTTCAGCTCAGGAAAGGAAAGGGGCTCCACGGGAAGGAGAGAAAGGACTGGGACTTGAAAGCTGGATTCTTTCTCCTCTAGCCTCATTCTCTCTGTATCACAGTGACCCAGGACAGTGACTCTAGGGGTGATGGTGGCCATTGTGCCAGGTTTCTGGACCCATATCTGGTAACAAGAAGGTTCCCACACTGCAGAGCAGATTCCCAGTATAGATAAAATTGTATTGGGTTAGCATGAGAGACATCTGGGATTTCACAGTACAAAGGAGAAGTCAGCCCTGGGCTGCACAGCATGAGGCCAAGCTGGCCGTCTGCTCAGAGCTAAGGCAGCTGGTGAGGTCCAGTGGGTTCCATGCTCCTCCACCTCACTGAACCACACAGAGCCCATGTCACTCTACCTGTGGCCTGCAAGCAGCATAGGAAGGCCTGGCACTTGGGCAAGGATGATGAGAGCTTTCAGGTCCATGCTGTTTTGCATGTGGTCACCTGTGACCCTGTTTCCTGTCCTTGATGTGGCAAAACCAAGTGCTGAGGAGCACGGGCCTCCTCTGTGCTTCATTGCTAAGGAGCCTATGTTGTGGACTGGAGTCCTCTCGGCACTCATGGGCTTGTGGCTGCATCTCAGTGAGAACTATTTGCTACTAGGATGGCTCGGCCTGGTCACATCTGCTGTATGTGGACATTTTACTGAGAATGAGCAAAATCTGGTGAGCCACTCTCATAGAATGACATGTTTGTCCCATGTGCTGGAACTCTTCATTTTAAAAGGCAGCAAAACCAATGATGTGTCCATATGGATCAGGTGGAATTTCTCATAGCTGTGAAAAGCTAGTTCAGGGTTTGAAAATCAATAGGAGCCCTCACATGAGTAACACAAGAAGAAAAACTCACATGGTCATATCCATAGACAGAGGTGGAGCACCTGAGGAGGAACAACACCTTCCATGACAAAAACTCCCAGCAAATCATAGAGTGGGATCCCAGTAAGGACGACCTTGATGAAGAGCATCTACAGAAACCCACAGGTGCATCGCACTCACTGAGGATGGTTGAGAAGCTTCCCGCTAAGAAGAGGCGTAAGGCAGGAATGTTGCCCCATCCATGCGATGCAACATCACACTGGAAGCCATAGCTAATGCAGTAAGAAGAAGGGCAGTGACAGGCAGAGAGGTGGAGAAGGATGAAATAAAGCTGGGATCCACACAGCACGATCAATGGGTCTGTTGATCATGCAAAGGTGCAGAGGCCCTTCCAGGAGAGAGACAGCCTCTCCCCTCAATGGGCTGGTACAGCTGGATGTCCACACAAGGAAGGAGAATCCAGACACAGGCCTGACTCCTTTCACACTTCTACCTCAGGATCAGACAGTGGCCCAGCATGCCATGCAGAACTCCACAGCTCCTAGGAGACAACAGGAAGACACCTGGATGAGCTGAGGCATGGCACAGATGTCTTCGAGGCAGTCTCACAGGCCTGGCCAAGGAAAGCCAGAACCCATGAGGTGGGTCTCAATCAAATGTGAAACCTTTTAGCAGAACATAGCTAAAGAGACCTGGGAGGTCACACACAGAGGGCTAAACATTTGCAAAATGCACAACTTCCAAAGCCCTGTTGCTCAAAACAAAGAAAGCTTCAAACTACATATGAAGGAAATGAACTCAGTTAAACAGTGGGGCACAGATCTTAAGCCACAAAGATCTCCAGGTGGAGGTGAGTACCTCAGAACAGGGTACTCGGCTCCTGTCAACAGGGCATGGAAGGGGAACAACCAGGATGTGTAATGTGAGACAACACCTCTGCCATCAAGGCTGGAATCCAGATGCCGACACCCTCAGTGCTGGAGAGGATGTGGAGCAGCAGAAACTCATCAGTGCTGGGGAAGGGAATGGAGGAGCCTCTGGGGGAAGGGCCTCATGGATTCTAAATAGCTCACCAAGCCCTCACCCTAAGGTCCATCTATCCAGCTCTTGACATTTCCCGAAAAGACCCACAGAGTCACCTCCACTTTGATTCCTGCATACGGAGTTTCATCCAAATTGGCCACAATGTGCCAGCAGCCAGTGTGCCCTTCAGTCAGGGTTGTGAGACACAAGGAGCATTCAGACTGTGGAGTGTTGTTCAGAGCAAAAGGAAATGAGCTTTCAAGTCCCGGGCAGCCTTGGAGAAAACTTAAAGTCCCATCATGAAGTGAGGAAAGCCAATCAATCTGAAAGGCTGAATCCTATGCATCAACTTTCTGACATCCTGTCTCAGTTACTTTTATTGCTGAGACAAAATATCTGACACCCAAAGTTAAAGGAGGAAATGTTTACTTGGCTTGCAGTTTGTAGAGGTTTCAGTGCATAATCGGCTGGCTCCAAGACAGGGTGGCACATGGCAGAGAGGCAACAGTTCGTAGGCCCAGAAGACAGCAAAAACCGCAAGAAGAGAGACAGGCCTCTTTCTGCCTCTTTTATCTTACCCAGACTGCTAGGTTTAGGGAAGCGCCAGTTCAGTCAGTGGGCTGACCCCAGCCTTCACCTACCCTTAGTCCCAGTACTTTAATCCCAGCAGTGAATCATGCATCAATCACAAATTCTAGACTCAGCTACCTCCCAAAATCCTACCTCTGCCCAAACACATGAGGTTTTGGCACAAACATCTAGGCACAAGTCATACCATTCTGTCCTGACCACCAAAAGATTCATATACATTCCTTTATAAAAAAGGCATTTATTACATCTCTATAAGTTGCTGATGCCCTAACAATTTCAATACTGCTGAAAAATCCATGTCTCAATTCTCCTCTTTGATTTAAGGCCATCTTTTAGCTGTAAGCTGCTATCCCACTACACAGAAAATTAAACACTTCAAACATTCAGTGGCTTAAGATAGACATTTCCATTCTAAAATTTACAAACAGGGAGATACGAAGGAATGGATTCCATGGCAATTTGCAGCAAGATATTAACTACAAAGGCTTGAGTCCTCTGCCCTCATTGCACTTCCAGTGGTTATAGCTCCCATGGCTTTTCTCTTGGGCCAGTTCTGATCCCTTCTTCAAGGTTTCTTTAGATAATCCACATTCCTGGCTTCAAATTTATCCCGTCTTCAGTGCACCTTTGCCTTCCCACATACAGCTGCACATCTGATGGAAATTTTAAAAATTTAAAAATTAACTAGTAGTCTTTTACCCTATTAAGACAAAATAAGATCATGCTAGCCACCACATACCTCATCTGTTAGACTCACTCTGCCTTGATTGACTAAAGTAAACATAACCTGACTCAGCTCAGTCTGTTCAGCCTGTACTTTTCAGCTCCCAAATATACCGTTCGCTAACTTGTTTGAAGAACTTTCTGCTCAGAAACAAAAAATAACTGCTGCTTCCCAGTGAGAATTCACCACACTTTTAAATTTGTGTATCTCCTGTTAGCGAAACCTATATAAACTAACTGCAAGTCATCTCTAGGCTGATGCTTTGGGAGTGATTCCCCATCAGCCTGCTGGCACAATAAAGTTGGTTGCCTTCCAGCCCCTTGGTGTAGAACATCTTCCATTTGACTCAGTATCAGGTCCATAACATACACACTGCCCTCTCAAGGGCACATTGTCTGGCCTCCCAAGCCTTCTTCTGAACTCAGGGTAGAAGCCTTCCTGACCCTACATCCTTGCACTCTGCATATGCCTAAAACCAGTGCCATGTGGATAGTGCTAAGGTTTGCTGCCAGCAGGAGCAGCAGCAAAGCTTCCCCCTGAGAACTCTGAAACCAATTGTGAGGAATAAATTCTCTAGGCTGCCATTATTCTTTAGTCTGGTGTGGCCATTGCCATTCTGCAGCATGGTACTCTGAAGCTTTATTCTCAGAGCAAAGTCTGTCACTTTTGCATTTTTGAGGCTGCAAAGGGTAGTGTCCTGCTGCTTCCTGTGATGCTCTCAGGCCATATTTTCTAGTCTCCTGTTCCTCCTCAGCAATCAAGATCTCCTCTTTGCTGGAGCTTTCTTTCCACACCAACACAGCATTTTAAAACATTCTGCTGGGCTCTTTGCTCCTGATTCTCAACATAAATCTGGCTAAAATCCCTAACAGTAACCACCACACCACCTCAACATATCATGGCCTTGAAATTTCTTCTACAAAATTAGTTCACCTACTTCCCTTAACCTCAGTCTCATAAAAAGTCTCTGGACATGAGCAAACTACAGGCAAAATTTCTGCTAAGAAATAATACACATCATTTGGAGTCCAATAGCCAGTGTAGTCTTTCTTGCCAACAGAAACCTCCCCAGCCTGGTCTTTACCAGCAGGATTTCTATGAGTCTCTGGTCTTGGAGCTCTGAAAAGAATCTCTCATCCAGAATAGTCTAAGGCATTCCAGCTCTACTTATTCAGCTGGCTTCTGAAATCATTCAAAACTTTCCACAAGCCATTCCCAAAGGCTTCTGAACCACATGGTCAAGTACAGTCAGAGTAATAACCCTATTTCTCTGGTACCAAGTTCTATCTTATTTTTTTCATTGTTGAGACCAAATATCCAATACCCAAAGTTAAAGAGAAAAAGGAGTATTGAACTAACGGTTTGTGGAGATTTCAGTCCATAATTGGCTGGCTCCAAGGCAGGGTGTCATGGCAGAGGAACAACTATTCATGGGAGTAGAAGAGAGCAAAAACAAGAAGTGAGAGAAAAAGGGGGAAAAAAGCCTTTTCTGCTGCTTTAGTTTTATCGTAGAGGTTGGGATTAGGACAGTACCATTACATTTAATCAACTGATCCAGCAATCACATACCCTTAATCCCAGCATTGAACCTTGAAGAACCACAAAGCCTGGATTCAAACACACCAAAAAGCCCCATCTAAAACAGCATGAAGCTTTGGGGGGCCATCTAGACAAAAACCATAACAGAGGCACAATGGGAACATCGGAAAGATGAGGAACTGTCACTGGGAGGATGTCCCCAGAGTGTGGAAGGCATCAAGCCTATCAGACCACTCTATGTGATGTTGCCATGCTGGACAGAGCTCCTGCATTTATTCCACTTGCAGTTTGCAGGCAGGGCATACTGGTGTGAAACCTCCACTCTTCCTGTCTCTGCCTCTCTGGCTCTGCTGCTTCTGTCTTGCTCTCAGATCAGCTTTCTCTAGGAGACCCCTGCTCCTGTCCCACTGTCCCTTCCCTTCTTCTCCAGAGGACACAAGAAGTGAGCTGGGCAACTGTACTGGTGGAAGGAGCCAGCTGGGCAGCGAGAGTGAAGAGGATCCCCCTGAATAGTGATCTGTGGATCACTGCTTAGAGGTTCCTTGCCCTGAACCTGCAGGATCCCTGCTTTGCCTGTCAGAAATCCCTGCTGCCCAGGAATCTTCATTGTCTAAGTGTTGGAGCAAAATACAAAGAAGGAGAAAAGGAGAGACAGACTGTTCTCTTATTACCTCCACCCAAGGACACAGTAAGTCACCTGGTTTCCTAGCTGCTGCCATAATGTACAATGTCCATGAGCCTTGAGGCCTTAATTTCTCACTGCCCCAAAAGCCAGGCCTCTGAGGAATAGATGCCCAGTGTGCGCTGCTGCTGTCAAGGGAGTTAATTTCAACTCTGGGCACGTGAGGTGCAGGCAAGATGGCAACTACTCAGCACTTGGCCTCCAGACAGAAAGAGCAGCCTGCAACATGGCCCTGAGAGCCTGTGGGTGAGTCTGAGCATTTTCTCAGAGTGGAGCCTCACTATGAACTGAGGTTCCCAGACATTGCTCCTGACTGGACAGTGCTCCTCTGAGGTCCTACACATGCTCCAGTGCCTTTTCCTTGTCTGCATCTGGCTCTGGGTTTCTTCAGGCTGTCATGAAGGGAAAGAAGCAGGGAGGGGCCTCCTGGTTCAGACTTGCCAGTGGGGAATGCGGTGCTCCCTGCATTAGGGGTGCAGATTGTCACCTCAAGGCCACCCTGTGAGCTTCAGGGTCCCTGCTGAGGGTGGACATTGGTGTAGGTGACAGCTATTAGCATAAACCTGGAGTACTTGTCTGCATCTAGGCTTCAGGAAGACAGATGCCTGGCAGACTGTGTGGCAGTGTCAGGGCACCTCCTGCCTTAAGCTGAAGCTCACACTCCCAGCAGTGCTTAGATGCCTGTGCTCAGCAGGGTGCCCACCCACTGCCTGCTGGACCCAGGTGTTCCCTGATTGATGTTTCACAGGGTTGCAGGTGAGGCAGAAAAGCACTGGGTCAGAGACTTCCCTGCTCAGTCCTGGCCTCGGTTTTCCTGCTGTGGGGTCTGCTGGGAAGAAGCCTTTCCTGGCCTGGTTGCTGCTTCCTTTTAGCCTTCCTGTGGTGGCTCTGAGGGCTGCTGTGACTCTGCTTCTGTGAATGTGTCCACTTTTCTGTGCTGCATCCAGCACAGCTCTCCAAGTTCCTGGAGGGAAGGGTGGTGAGAGGATGGAGAAATAAAGATAAGACATAATATACTGAAAGCTGAGGTCAGGCGGAGCCATCTATCCAGCAAAGAGGAAAAGGTGACCATGGGAGGGATGGGCGCAGGACCTAGGATGCTCACTGATTCTGCTGCACCTGTTCTGCAGATCTGAGGTTGTGTCAGAGCTGGGAGCCAAACAACAGGGGGTGGAGATCAGGAGAGGAGGGAACAGGTGCAGGATTTCAGTCCCTGCTGTATGGTCACTTGCTTCACACTTGACACAGACCCCAGCCCAGGAGGTGGCTGTGGGGCTAAACCATGAGACCTGGTGCCTGGTGCTTCTGCTCCCTGGGGTTGGATCCGGGTCTAAAGGCCAGGAGTCACTCTCAATGACCATGAGGGTCCAGGCCCTACTGCAAATGGGATGCTGCTGGAGACACATCCAATAGGACTATAGGGACAGAGAATTACCAGGAATGCATTTAGGTGAGAGGCACAGGGTGTCCGTCCCTGACAGGTTCCCTGAGACCAGACAGGCTGCAGAGAACACAGAGCACCTAGGGAAGGGCCAGGGAGTAGAAAGCATCAGGAGGGAAGCAGCAGGGTTTGCAGGAGGACAGCACCTCCTGTGCAGCCCTCCTAAACCCTGATGATCGTGCACCTGCTCTGGGGCACGCACCACCCACACCAGGAGGGAAAGGTAGGAATCACTGTTGTCCCTATTGTACCAGCTGAGGGCAAAGTCCGCTGCCTGCTGAACACCTTCACCATTAGGGTCCATGTCTTGCACACCACCCATTATGAGCAGGTCATCATTGGAGCCCTCAAAGGCTGCAGAATTCAAGGCAAGGTCCAAGACCAGGGCAGCCAGGAGGACCAGAGGGACATACAGGGACTGGGCCATATCTGTAGGACAGGAAGCCCAAGCTGTAGGATGCAGAAGGCAGTGATCCAGAGGCCATAGTGCTGGCCTTTGGCTGCCCTGACTTATTCTCCCAGGGCTGAGCCCATCCCTTCTGCCCTCCCAAACTCCCAGGCCAGCCCCTACTTTCCTCCTGGCCCTTCCCCTCTGATGTCCCCTCCAGTGCTGGCTGCCCCTCTGTCCCTCTCTCCTCCAGGCTGGGGGCCTCCTCCCTCCTCTCTCCTCCTACTCCCACAACCCCTCCCAACCCCCAAATGGTTCCCTTCCTCAGCTTGCCCAGGCTCAGTCTCCCTGTTCTCCAGAACTCTCTGGTCCCTAAATCCTGTGACTCAGAACTCTATTTCTGCAGGAAAGGAGACAGAGAAGTCTTGGTTTTCCAGGGTCTCTGAGGTCAAGGCCCTCATGGGGTCAAGGGTAGGGACTCCTTGGGAGGAGAAAGGTGATTCCAGAGGTTCTGGGGAACCCAGGCCCTGCCCTATCCTGGGGGAACTTCTCTGCCAAGGAAAAGTGACTCCCCTTTACTTGGGAAAGGACAAGCATTCTCCTTTTTTTTTTTTTTTAAATAAAAGCACAAAAACATATTAACAAACAGACACAAATTAGCATAAAAAATATTACAATCACAACTGATCTACAGACAAGGTGACATGATCTCAACAGTGGTTATTGCTTTATCCATTGATATCTTCAAAGTGTATATATATGAACCCAGATACAGACATGCAAAATTGGTCAGACAATTAATCCTCTTAACAACAGAAAAACACAAAAAACAAAAAACCAAAGACAAAACAAAACAAACAAACAAACAAACAAAAACCCCACCAATAGTTGCTGCTTTGCATATTGATATCTTCGAAGTGTGTGTTCAGGATAACACATACAGACATACAAGATTGATCAAATAACCCGTCATCAATTATTCCTTAGCATTAAGTGATATAATACAATAGTAGAACCATGTTAGCCCTCCTGCATATATGTATATTCATATATACGTACATACATTTTTGTCTCTTTCTTTTCTCCTTTCCCTCGTCCCATCTGTTCTTTGTTTTTGAACAGATTTCCTTCATGTCTCTTAGTTTATATTCCCACCCTCAGGTTCTTACACCAGTGATACAATACGTTGCCTGCACATGTACCGTTGATTTATTTCACTTATGAGTATGGACTCCAGTTTTGACCATTTGCCTAC
>PVLD010030324.1:0-16970 GCA_004027595.1 Dinomys branickii
TAAATTTGCATGTCTGTATATGGGTCCATACATCTACAATTCGAAGATATCAATGGATAAAGCAACAACTACTGTTGAGACCATATCACCTTGTCTATAGATTAGTTGTGATTGTACTATTTTCTATGATAATGGGTGTCTGTTTGTCAATATGTTTTTGTACTTTTATGTTTCTAAAATAAAATAAAAAAAAAAAAAATAAAAGTAGAACCTGGAAGTTATAGATTCATTACTCTCCTTTTTAATATTTTCTAAAATCAATCCAAGCTTTAAGAACTGACATAAAATTTAGCTAGCAGTACGTATTCTCTCTTTCCATAATTTTTCATCTGTTGGGATATTTTGTATGCCATAAATCTACTTCCTGACCACTACCTAATGCTAACAGTCTATAAATGAGCATTGCAGAGGTATATTATCTTGAGAAAGGTTAAATTACAAGCTTTAAATAAATCACACAGATTGAAATAGTGTCATCATCCATGCTGCAATGATTTTAATATACCTGAAATAGTCTCTATGTTTTTCTCATTACACTGTGTCATGAATCCTAATATAAAACTTTCTAGAGCTATGATACAGTCATGCTCCTGAAGACTCAAGGTTCTTTTAAGTCAGAGCAAATCCAACATATGGCTCAGAAAATACAATTCAATCCCTTGTTGCCTGTTATGATAAAAATATAAAAAGTTATTCTGTGATAGATTATATTAATATTTTTCTGTGTGTCTTAATAATTATTATAGGGTCAAGCTTACGTGTATTCCTCAAAATGTAGTAGGAATCAGTTTTCTCACTTTTATACATGACCTCTATTTTTTTTTTTTGCGGTACTGGGGATCGAACTCAGGACCCTGCGCTTGCTAGGCAAGTGCTTATTCCACTGAGCTATATCCCCAGCCCCTCACTTTTACAGAGATACCTGAAGATTAATCCTTATTTTATTCATGGGCTTACTTTTAAAATATGGCAGGAAATACTGTTCATATTCAATTGAATATTTTATTTTTAAATTTTAATTATTATTCATGCATATTGGCCAAGCAGAATGCTTATATTCGTCCTGGGAGTGGTACCTGCATATAACACATCTTCATTTTATTAAAATACATTTCCTCTCCTGGATCTCCCCACTCCCTGCATTTCTCATGGTTTTAGACAAAGTATATGAGGGTCTATAGGTCAAAGAGATGATGGAGTGAAAGGAAAAGCAAAGCTAATAAACTTATATCTGGAATAAGACTTACAGCCATGTCCTAAGCAAGCAAGACCAGTTTTTATGCAGACATCCAGCTACAATGTACAGTATGGAGAGTTCCACTCCAAGATATTACTCTCTCTGGCATAATAAAAACAAGGAGAGTAATCCATGAACAAGGCTTCCCAGATTTCTTTGAACCCATGCAGCAGAGAAAAGTGTTTCCCAGGTCAAGCTTTTGATGTGCAGTTTTTCTGTCAAGCAGCTATGCTAGACAAGGGGTAGGAAAACAGTGAGTATGCATAACCATGTAACAAAATTGAGGAAAAATTTTAACAAAAATAAGTGAAAACAGCAGGTTGAAACTTTTCATAAATGACATGAATAGGAACGAGGGAATATTTTCACAGTGAATTTGGTAACATATGCATAGTGGTGGATTAATAAATAAAAAAGGTGCTCCTAATTTCTTCTTTGTTTGTATTAGTTTAGTAATCTGCAATGCTTTAACTTGGAAGAGTTTAAGGCAAAAGTTTAGGGCAAAATGACACTACTTGTGAACATGGGGAACACAGTCTTAGAAAAATGAAGGGAATCAGGAAATAGACTCACAGGAAGGAAGAACAAGTGCAAAGGGCTACACTTCAGTGCTAGTAACAGCACCACAAGGAACATAGGAATCTTAAATGACACCACTTCAGCTCAGCCCAGGTTACTGGGAGAGAGAGAAACACTAATCAATTTAATCAGCTACTCCCCATCACCGTATTCCTTCGACCAAACTCTTCCCCTCAGACATCAGTTCTTAGCATGTCAGGTTTGAGTGTGGCCTTTCCAGACTCTGGGGCAGACACAGCTTCTGTTATCCAGTGCTAATGTGCCACTGTAGAAGTTCCTTCTTGTTAAGCAGGATTCTGTGCGGGGCTCTTTTTTTTTTTCCTGGCAAAACTGGAAGAAATGGCAGCATTTTGGACTGTTTGGGGTATCAGGAGTAGCCTTTCCTGGTGCCGAGCTGTTCCACCTGGTGAGAGAAATGAGCTGCTCAGGACTGCCAGGAAAAGTGTTGTTATGGAGCGGAGAGTAAATAATGTGGGACAGATGAGCATATTCAGATTGGGGCAAAGCGGAATCCAATATAAAGCATTTGCTCCAAAATGGATGGAAATAAACCAATGTCTCTGGCTTTAGTTAGTAGTTGCTTGTTTTAGTGTTGGATTTTGTGTGCCTAGATGGGCATTAATTTAAATTGGAGAACCCATTTTCAGAGAAAGTGAAGTGGATATAAACACATAGCTCAACTGACATCTTAAAAATTTTCTCCAGGATACCTTTACTTTGCTTTGCTTTCTGAGCCACCCTTCCTCCGGCCCGGTTTTCTTTCACACTTTCTTCCCTCCCCTACGTTCTTTGCTAAGTTCATCTCTTTCGCTTGAGCTAAAGTGAGCAGTGTTCTGTGCCTCAGAATTACCTTGTATCATCTTCCGCTGTCTTATCTCTTTATTTCTCACTTTCAATCCCAGCTCTAACTTTTTCTCCGAACTCCACACTCGTGCATACAATTGATTATGTCCCAATTCTGCCCTGATCAGCAGGCCAAATGCCAATTTTCTCCTGTCTTTCAAATATTCTTCTTTCTCAAAGATCTGAATCCCAGGTCTGCTATCACAGTAATGTTGATATAATTCCCAACTTGTACTTTCATACAGCAAATCCTGTCGGTTAAGATTCTCATTGCCTGCTCCTGCATATTCTTTCCTGATGGTTCAGTTGTTATCACCTCAACCTGTTGCAACTTAGCGCACATCCACTTTAAATGTGGAGATGGTCTTCTAAATGGTTGGATCTCAACAAACATCCTCTCTACCGAGGCCAGCATTTGCATTTTTGAGCACAATTTTTTTTGCGGGGGTGCATGCAGGGTCATCCCATCCTCATCTGTGTTAGTCAGGTAATATAGTGCTTAGCCCTATTCTCAAGTTTTTTTTTATTTTTTATTTTTATGAAGACTCCTGCTAAGCTTCCCTGTCTGACCTTGAAATTGAAATCATCCTGCTTCAGCTGGCCAAGTAGCTAGGATTACAGTTGTGCAACACCAGACCTGGCTTATATAAAAAACAGGTTATACCCCTTCTTTGCTTTAATTTCCTTAGTAGTTTACTAATTCTCTCAGCATGAAATTATTACCATTTAAGCAAATTTATGAAAACCAGTATGCTCGTGTGCCTCCTGTCTCTGAACCAATTTTCCATAACTCTGCCCGAATGTCAGAGTTTTGCCCAGTCATGACTCTGCATTTCTTCAAACACCACAATCTGTTTCTCAACTTAATGCCTTTGCCTTGCTTTTCCCTAAGACTGGATACACTTCAACTAAAACCTTCATTTTTTCCTCCTAAATTTATTCTGCATTTGGATTGCCACTTCCTGAGTAAATTAATCAGGTGCTCCAATGTGATTTATTCCCAGTTTGTTTATTCAAATGTCCAGAAAATATGAACTAATGTTTACTGACAGAAGCAAGTCAGTGTTTCTTTGGAATGGAATGGTGTGCTATTTATAGAGAAGTACACAGAAGGATTAAAAGGAACTTGGATATTATAGATATTCTCTCTGTCTTGACTTTGCTAAACACGTTCAGATGTATAGTTAGATAAATGTCTGTATCATGTGTTTAGATCTTTGAACATGAGAATGACTCAACAAGTGTTGTCTCTTCAAAATGACAAGATTCCAGCAGCTATTGATTTAAAAGTAATCATTGCTAAGGATTTTATGGGTAAGGCTCCAACTCAAATTATCCGAAAGTGTGATACATTAAATTTGTATCAAGAATTTCTATGTGAGTTGGTCTTGGAGAAGCGTAAGAGGAGATAATCACCTCCAAGAAAATCAGAATTAACTAAATTACTTAAATTATTTCAGGAATTGAAGTTCCAGGACTAATAGAAAGTAATTACTCTTATTGGAATTACCGTAATTACTTTTTCTTAAAAACAGACATCCATTTATCAAACAGCATAAGGACAATACAAACCATACAGAGTTACAGACAAAGTGGTAGGAAATTAACAATAGTTGTTGTATTATGTATTGATATCTTCAAAGTGGTTTCTCAGGAGAACAAATAGAGACATGCAACATTGATCAAACAAGTAATCATTAACTGTTCCTTTCAGTAAAGCAATAGAAGACAGCAGTACAACTGTGAGCTATGCTGTATATACATGCATACATGATTTCCACTTCTTTCCATTCTCCTATCCCCACACACAAGCTGCCCTTTACTCTTGTGCATTTTCCTTTCATTTCACAATGTCTAACATACCTCCTAGTTTTTATGTACGCTTTCAGGTTCTTACACTAATGAGACAACACATTGCTTACACATGCGGATCTGATTTATTTCACTTATGAGTATGGTCTCTAGTTGTGACCATTTACTTCTAAAAGCCTGGAGTTTATCTTTCTTAATAGATGAGTAATGCTCCATCATATAAAAGTACTGCATTTTTTTCCAATCTTTGGTGGATGGACACTTGGGTTGCTTCCACAATTTAGCATTTACAAATTGTGCCGCTATGAACATGGGTGCACATATATTTCTGCGATATGATGTTTCTGGATCTTCTGGGAAAATACCCAGAAGGGGAATAGCTGGGTTGAATGGGACCTCTAGACCTAGTTTGCTGAAGAATCTCCAAACTGATTTCCACAGTGATTTCACCAGTCTGCATTCCCACCAGCAGTGGAAAAGAGTTCCTATTTCTCCACAGCCTCACTAGCATGTGTTATTGGTTGATTTCTTAAAGCTAACCATTCCTACTGGGGTGAGATGAAATCTCAGTTTCTTTTAATTTGCATGTGTTAAGTGGTTAATGATGGTGAACATTTTTTCATGTATTTATTTGCCATTTGTATTTCTTTATCTGAGAAGTATATATTCATCTCAGCTGCCCATTTTTGGATTGGGTTTTTGAATTTTTGGGGCTGATCTTTTTTATTTATTTATATGTTCTAGATAGAAACCTTTGTCTGAGGGACAGTGAGCTAAAATTTTTTCTGAATTTGTGTTTTTTCTTTTTACTCTGCTGGTGATTTCTTTAGATGTGCAGAAACTTTTCAGTGGGATAAGATCCCAATTGTTGATTCTTTGAAGCATTCTATGGGCAGTTTGGTTTTTGTTCATGAGCTCTCTGCCTACCCCTGTGTCTTTAAGGTTTTTACCTAATTCTTTTCCAATATACTTAGTGTTTCTGTTTTAATATTGAGATCTGTAATCCATTTTGACTTGAGTTTGGTGCATGGTGATAGACTTGGGTCTATTTTCAGTCTTTGGAAGGTGGCAAACCAATTTCTCCAGCACCATTTATTAAAGAGTCTGTCTTTCTTCCAGTGAGTTTGTTTGGCCCCTTTATCAAAGATTAGGTGGCTGAGTGTGTTTGTGGTTGTGTCTGTGTCATCCAGTCTCTTCCATTGATCTCCTGGTCTGATTTTTAGCCAGTGCCATATTGATTTTATTACAGTAGTTTTGTAGTATAATTTCAAGTCAAGGATTATAATTCCACCTGACTTCTCCTTGTGGCCCAGGATTGCTTTTGCTATTCTGGGTCTCTTCTGGTTCCGGATGAATTTAAGGAATGTTTTCTCTAGATGTGTGAGGTATGGTAAAGGCAGTTTATGGGAATTACATTGAATCTGCACAACAATTTTGGTAGTATGGCCTTTATACATGTGGTATTTTTTCATGTGGCATCACATATAGAAGTTTCAAGTTGTATATGTAAATAATTTCAAAATAAAAACGTGAACTCTCATAGATTTTCATTTCAGGTTATACTGTTAGGTTTATCTGCAAGTCTGCTATTGCTATAAACAAATAAACAATAAATAGAGAAAATTTGTCATATTGAATAAATGAAGAAATTGGGAAATGACTGAAGGAATGAACCAATGAAATTTTATAAAGAGACAGAACTCTGTCAGATATGTATTATTAATACCCTCTTCTTTATCACATATGTATTACCTATTTAAAATTCACTCTTCTTTCAAATATTTTTATTTCTAGCCCTCAATATCCAGGTAGCTCCTGAAAACTGTTCTAATCTATACGTTTAAATGTAAATACACTAAAGTCACAGTAAGCAGGTATATTTCATTTTATTTAAGTCAGCTTTCTCTCAGCAAATTCATCGATATCACATCGGTCATATGTTTTTCATTTTCAGAAAGTATAAATGTAATAGTCTGTAATTAGCTTTTAAAAAATTGCTCTTTTAATGAAACTAAGAAAAATGCACAGACACTTTAATACCACTATTTATGAATGTGCACCCTGAAATCATGTGCACATTTTCTTTCCACTTATATTTAAGATTAAACTATGGAATATAGATGTTCATAAAATAATAGAACACATGCAAGCCCATATGTTAATATTTAAACAGTTTTGCAAAGTAAATGTGAAATAATAGTAAAAGAGACACCATGAAATATGAATAAATATTGGACAGTTGGAGCTTAGCTGTTATGGAATAGAAAATACAAATTCAATATGAGCTGCTGTGTGCATTTTAATTGGAATACTTAAATAATTCTAAAGATGATTTTCATCTAAAAGTAAAGCTTCTGTTTGCCTTATGTGTGGCTTTTGAAAGGATTTCTGCAACTTCTGCCCTTATAATAAATGAATTTAGAACAGTTGAAATAGAATTTATTTGGCCTGTGGAAAGCCAGCATTTCCAGCGCCATTTATTATAGAGGCTCTCTCTCTTCCAGTGAACGTTTGGCCCCTTCGTTAAAGGTAAGGTGGCTGCATGTGTTTGTAGTTGTGTCTGCATCCCCTAGTCTGTCCCATGGGTCCTCAGGTCTGTTTTTTTCACACTACATAATATATGTGACTGTTGTCAATTCCTGTCATCTTGTTTGGAAATTCTGTATTGCTTTTATTGTTTTTGTGTTGTTTTATTTCTGTCTTTGTTGTTAGTTTTTCTCTTTAAAATAAAAAAGAAACATAATTTCTTAAAATGTAAAAGTAAAAATGGAGAATTTTAATAAGATAAATCAAAATTTGGAACAAGAATTGAAGTCTTCCTACTAACAATTTCCTCACTGAATTATTGTAAATTTGAAAAATTTATCAGTTTATTTTTAAGTGGATAAACATGCCTTATAAACTATACAGAATTACATTAAATAAGTTTGTCTAATTTACAGTTAAATTTCAAATATGAAAGAATAGAAAATGTAATTCATGAGGTGATAATATAATTTATTTTTAATATATTTTTGATTTACACAGTAATTGCACATATTTGTCAAGAACAGTGTAATATTTTAATGCATGTATAAAACTGTAATTAATAGAGTGATTGGCATATCTTTCACCTCACATATGTATCGTTATTTTGTCTTAAGAATATTCAAATCACCTATATTAGCTATTTTGAATATTCAGTCAACTGTTCTTATTCACACTCATTCTACTGTGCAATAGATCATTAAAAGCTACTCCTCTTTTTCTGTACACAGTGTTCATCCTGATCCCCATTTATTCCTCCATATTTCTTCAGGTTCTGATCATGACTATTCTTCTTAAGTCTTCTGTGGGATCAGCTTTGTAGCTTCCATTTATAAATGAGAATATGTGACACTGGTCTCTGTACGTGACTTAATTACCTAATATAATGTCCTTCATTTCTACACATATTGCTAAAAATGAAAGAATTTCATGCTTTTCCTATCTGAATAATAATTTTTCATGTATATATATTTCATGTTCTGTATCCATTCGTCTGTGGGGTGGGCACACAGGTCATCTGAATTTCTTAGTTAATGTGAATAATGCTAATCAATATGTCAATTTAGCTGTCTCTCTGATGTGATTTCAAGTCCTTGGGATATACTCCCCTCAGTGTGATGGTTCAGTGGTATGGTAGCTTCAGTTCCGGGGGTGGGCACACAGGTCATCTGAATTTCTTAGTTAATGTGAATAATGCTAATCAATATGTCAATTTAGCTGTCTCTCTGATGTGATTTCAAGTCCTTGGGATATACTCCCCTCAGTGTGATGGTTCAGTGGTATGGTAGCTTCAGTTCCGGTTTCTGAAGGAAACTGGATGCTATTTTCTCTGATGCTTACACTAATGTACATTCTCGTGAAAGTGCATGTCCTTTCTCCCTCCATGTTCTTCCAGTATTTGTTAGGTTTTGTCTGATAATAGCCACCTAATGAGGGCGAGGTGGTATCTCATTGCAGTTTTGCTCTGCATTGCCTTAATGATTAGCAGGGTTGTGCTGTTTTTCATGTTTCTCGGACATTTTTATACCGAGATTATTTTACATGTCTATATTTTCTTAAATTTATTATGTTTTTCAAGACAAATTCTCATTTATTCTAATTCCATTTTAATTAGTGTTACTTAAAATGTAAGTTTATGATATATAACAGAAACAAGATGCAAACTCTGTTTTCACAATGATAAAATAGGTAGTTAACTAGAAATTAGCTGGATCTTGGGAACCGGCAGCAGACCCCTACCAAAAATTGTAAGAAAAGCTGTGATCTAGATTTCCAGAGTTTAGGGTCCTCAGGCCTCCTGAGGAGAGCTTCATGCCCCCTTAGAATTATATGCACATTATGCATGTTACACCTTTGACCTGACCTAGTCGCACTGTGGGACCCTAAGCCCCAAGGTAAACAGTGCTGACCCTGTGGGCCCAATTATAGCCTATTTACATGCATTTGCATTGTGGTTTTCATTGATCTGAATGGATTTCAGTCTCAGTCCTGTTCTGAATAAACCCATGTAAGTTTAATTCCCTCCCAGGACATGCAGGTGGAGATTCACAGTTGATTGCAAAGCCCTCCCGCCACTCCTCAGATAGCAGAAAGACAGAGAGAGAGAGAGAGAGAGAGAGGACATCTCAGAATTATCCCAAGTATACTGTCCTTCAGAGGATACTGTGTTTGTCCCCAGATAAACAAACTTGATAAAACTACTATTTTCTGACTCTAGTCCAGTTTTGTGGACCTCCTCAGAATCATCTCAAAAGTGCCATACAATGCAGAGCAGCTCCTAGCCTGTGGCAGCCCCGAATTTCCAGTCCCGTTTCTAAGCAGCAGACTGTCTTTTCCTTTGTCATGTTTATCCAGTGCTTCCCTTGAAGTTCCTAGAGATGTGCTCTTAGGTTATTCCTACTATTGGTTTAAAATACTGCTTACACATTAAGCATGTGGAGCCCAACATAGCCTGAATTCAATCTTCTTTGTACCTTTTAAATTCTGCAACCTTCATTTATTTAGCATAGCATTTTCGATTTTATAATTTGAAAAATAGGCACAATAATGTTATTTATCTTATTATTGTGCTTCATGATTAAATTATAAAATAGGTGTAATGTGTTTAATATGCTTCAAAAAATTTAAAACATAAATAATGCTATAGTTTACAATAATGTGAGTGACAGTAAAGACTTTGGCTTTTTTTTAGCAAATAAAATCTTTGCGCTTACCTGGAGAAAAAATCTGATGAAACACAAATAGTTGAAAATAGTGTAAACTGACCAAAGCCCATAAAATAGACGAATAACGACTTGAAGAATCTTCCAGTTGATAGTCTCCTACATTCTAGGTAGAGTACACAGACTCTCACTGAGTACGAAAACCTACCAGTGGGGCTGGGAATACAGCGCAGCAACAAAAGCGCGTTCCTGGCAAGTGCAAGGTCATGAGTTCGATTCCCAGTACAAAATGAAACAAACAAAAAAGCCCCTATCAAACACCGATTGCATACATAATTAAATTTAAGTTGAAGTAATTAATTGATAGGGCAGCACACAAGTGTTTTGTAGAAGTCCTTCCCCACATCCCCCTTAAGAAACGATTCTCACTGACTGTGTAGCTGAGAAGCTGGTCAGTTTTACTTCCCTTCGCGCCATTTGCTCATATGGCCGCTCAAACCCCGCTTTCTTCTTTTGACAGAACTTGCATGAAAGAAACCAGCAGGACCTCACTACTGTCATCTGTCCTACACACATAGAAAAATGGTTTCGCGAACCAAAGGTGAGTTTACTGGACTTTCCTGCAACAATGAATAAAATCTTCATGTAGTAGACTTCAAAAAAATTGTTAGGACGGATTTACAGATCCTGAGGTCTGGATTCAAGTGTCCAGTTAGGTGGATTCTTCAAGATGAAAACTGGATATAACTGGGCAATTTTCAAACTGCACTATTTTAATACCAGCGGGCTCAATGAGTGAAGACTTTGTGCGGAATCCGGGAAAGCCCACTAAGATGTGATAAGCAAGTGGTTGGCCATGTGGTAAGGTGTTTGTCTTAATGCGACAGGTACTTGCTCAGATTAGCAAACTAATCCAACACATTTGTTTGCCTTAATTTCTTGACTATAACAGGAAAAATTTTAAGAAATATTGGTGTAGAGCATTATTTTCTTTTGTAAAAATTTCCTGTGATAAATGCTTAAGTCTTGTTGAGACATGTGGTCTCAATTCTCAGTTCAAATTTATTTCCCTTTTCCCAGTCTCCTTGCCTGCCCTCTAGTCATGATCTACTTCATGTCTTCTTTGAAATCTCAAACACCAATCTTATCCTACAAATCTTAATGTAAAATCCTTCAGGGTCTCTAGTTTCCAAGTTACCAACAATGATAAAATACAAACTCAAGACAATAGTTTTGTTTAGACTTTTTTCCCTTCAACATCCTCTTGGTCAAATATGTACAGAGAATTTTCCCAGGCTGTAACAAATTTATAACTTTTTAAATTCCACATTAATCACAGGCAGTTCTGCAGTTTGGAAGTTGTTGGTCTTATCTAAAATAATGCCTTCAGCCTCAATTAAATAACTATTAATCCTTCAAACCTAGGAGGTCTTTGAAATGTATTTGGCACTGAAAAAAAAAATTTAGACTTATAATTACATCCTAACTTGTAGGGACGAAAATGACCAAATCTAGTGCACTCATTTCTCAGTGCTATATTTGCATTATGTTATATTTCACTACTCATTTTATATTGGAAAATAACTGTTCAAATGTATTATATAGCACATTTTCAGGTTCAAAAGAGTAATATCTGCCCAAGTGGAAAGTAAGATCAAGAAAGATCAAGCCTGTGTTTTCAGGAATTAAAATTAGACATCAGCTCTTGTTTCAAAATTCTGTATTATTTTTGTTGTTTTTATGTTGTTTATTTCTTTGTTCTTGTTAGCTTGTTTCTGCTTTTTCTCTTTAAAATAAAAAAGCATTAAAATCAATATTCTAAAGTACAAAAACAGAATGGGGTATAAAATTTGGATCCTTCAACATCTTGTATTTTGTTGAATTTATAATTGCATGATTATGTAATCTGAAGATTTAATAAATTAATAATCAGTGAAACTATATCATGGAGCTTATAAGTGTATCAAGACTATGGCTCTGTGGTTTGCAAAATTTACCTATCAGTCAATTATAGTAATAACTCTTCACAAATGTTACTGTTTGCAAACAAATTGGTTTACAAAGTGCTCTGCAAAATTTTGCTCCTATTTACAAACTCTGCACCAGGTTACAAACACAATCATGGTCATGTCCTCCACACAAACACAAACTCAGTCATCTTTCCCAAAATTGTAAAACAAATTAGACTTGTGACCTGAAGTACACTGGATCCAAAAAGATTTTTCCACACTATCCCCTGTCTATATTTACTCAGTGGTGTATGCCTGTGTGTATATGAACTGATGTTGGATGTAACAAAAATGTCAAGGAGAAAGAAATTTACAGTATGAAAGGTGTGACCTAATGTGTGGAAATTAACCCTGATTATAATTTTTTAAATATTGGTACGTTTTTGTGTCTATGATAGTCTTGAACTTTCCTGCTCTCCCAGTCATGTTTAGATAGATATTATTAACAACCACCACACTTCACAGTTCCTTCCAGCCATCAGAGGAATAAACTGAAGTAATTTACATGAAAGTAAAGCATAAAATCTAAGATTGGCTATAAATTTTTCCAGAAATTCCTTTCACGCTACAGGGAAACAATAAAATTGTGACTGGAAAAGAAAGAATGCATTTTGTGTATATTGTAAATGATAAACAGCAGTTCCTTGCAGAGGAACTAAATAAATACTAATTTGTAATTTAGTCTATGAGCTGAAATACTGACATAAAATCTATAGCATTGGCCATAATTATATAAGAAAAATTATTCCATCTGTGGAAGAAATGATGTTTATTATCAAGTCTGAGGTGACAATGGCCCTTTTCTATTGTTAAAAATCAAACTATGAAAAAAATCAAACTATGGCTGAAGTTTAAGTACTAGTGGTGGTACAGTCCACAATTACTGTTTAAACTCACAAACGCTGCATGCATGATCTCTTGTAGGAAAGAAAATGAGGGATTAGCAAGCCAAGGATTTGGCCTCGCCCAAACTCTTTTGGCATCAGGATGAAAAAGAAGCTGTTAAAGACAAAACTGTTCAGGTTGGAAAAGAAACAGAGAACACATTGTCAAGGAAAGATAAACACACTAATACAGAGGTATGAAAAAGCCAAACTGAGTGCAAAATTTTCTTAGCTATAGAACATGTACATATGTTCACTGACACTTAAAGACTTTTATACTCTTATTTCTATGAGATTAGACACCAGAAAAATAATCTGTACGAGAAAGCACAAGTTGAAGAATAGTGATCAAGCACTTAGATTCCATAAACCATGCTTTTCCCAATTTTCTAGAAATGTTTAAATACTGGAAAAAGTTCAGCTGTGTAATAGAGGTAGTTGATTCTGATAGCAAATTAACTCAGGAGCATTGTTAATTTCTATGTCACCTGCAACTGATTTTAGGCTGAAGCATCTGACTAAAACTTAACATTCATGTTATTTACATAAAATTGGCTCTTTAAAATGAATTGAAGGAGCAAAAATTTCATTGACTTTATCCCCTAAGTCTTAGCAAACATTTTAGTCATACAAATTTGTTGATAACAAAAGTATTTTTACTTCAAGAAAAGAAAGTGGTTTTAAACCAAAGCAGAATATAAAGTGCCACATTTAATAATCTCACATAAAACTTCTGCTGTAATGATTCAATAATTCCTGATTTATTGAACTGAAATTTATTTAGCATTTGTATAAGACACTATGATAAGCACTGTGTGGCTTACAGATCCACAGTTTCTGCTACCAAGAAATGTATGACTGTGTTGAAAATTAAGGCAAGGGCCTGTATAATTTTCAGAATTGTAAAACTACAAAAAGAGAGTGAACATTATTAAAGCTCATTTCAACACTTTCATTCGGAAGTAGACCTTTACTGGATAATAAGGTTGGGTTTATTTTTATATGCTCTAGCTTTCTAATGGAGGCTTCAAAAATAAATTAATAAGAGTTAATGATATTAATAACACTAAACAAAGCATTATATTTATGCAAAGGTGCAACATAATTAATTCCAAAGGAAAAACAGAAAAGCAATCATATTAATTTATGAAAGAAAATAATAAAAATATGAATAAACAAACATTAGTTTATTGATGAATGCATAAGTTTGGGCAATTCTTTTACTTGGATGCAATATTCCATTCTGCTTTTCAAATTTACTGAGGTTTGCTCTTAAATTATTAATGAACCTTAGTTGAGGACAAATCAACTCATATGTAATAGAAAACAAAGACTATTTCATTATCTCAGACTTACTCAAACTGTACACTACAGAGACAAATATTTTATATGAATAAAATTATTTTACAGGAGTATTTGAAATAGTCTTTCATGCACACAAATAACCAGCTCCATCTAAGAATGGTGCTTTTTATTGCAGTTAGACAGTTAACTTATTGCATATGCCTTCTGCCTCTCCAAACTTGTTACATCCCCAAAACTATTTAGTATTGAAGAAGCACTTTTCATGATGAGTGCAATATGTTCATTAATCCTCCTTCATTTCTTTGAGAAGTGGATTCCACTTCTGGAAGCATTTTGCAAACCTCACAATCCTGTTAGGCATACTGAGAGTGTGACTCACAGAGAAATTTAAGAATATGATAAAAGTATTACCAAAAGCTTTCTCACTGGGGGCAGGGAGTTTTTTTCAATCGACACAACACATACCAAACAGATGGAGTGTGAAAACAAAACTTAGCTGTGGGTGGCCTCGTCATTACCGCCCAGACAATCCACATACACTCACAGGAAATATGTATCTGAAAACTCCTTTGAAAAAATAAAATGATATTAAGGGTATTTCTCAAAATATGTTTCCTTTTTCCTAATGTTTAATTTATTTTCAGAATCTAAAAATGCCATATTGATGATGTTTTAAAAAGGTGTTTCAAAAGCTTCAGAATTATTTATATCAATAAAAACAGTCATCTAAGTGTCCCAGAACAGAGGGATAGCTAAGAAATTGAATTTCATCAAATTGATAGACTGTTCTTCAGGCAACTATCAAAATTATTATTTTGAGATCATGTAGAAAAAAGAAGAAAAGTTTATTCTGTGAAATTTGGTGGAAAGAAGCACACATATAATTTAAGTATCACATGATTATAACTATGAAAAGTATGCATAGCATTGTTAATAGTCTAGAACAAAACAGGAAAAATTGAAGGAAATTATCTTCTATTGTTGGGTTTTGCATAGATTCTTTTTCTTTCAAAACCTAGTTTATGTATTAGAATCTTTGTATTATAATTAAAACTGCAGAAAACTTTACTTAACTCATTTAGAAAATATGTGACACTTGTCTTAATTTTTCTGCTTTTGTTCTGGTCACAGCCTTTGTACCATTATGAGTTAAGTGAATATCATGTGAATGGATTATAAAACTTTCAAACTTAACTCCCAAATGGCTTTTTATTTATTGAGGATTTTTCACCAAGAGCTTTATTTTATTAGTGACTTAAAAGACTAATTTTATAAACAATTACACATATTTAATGTCCCCCAAATGCCACTATACCTTGCAAAAAGAAATTATTGGAACCGGCCCTGGGTGCCATTAGAGCCTGCGCCCATGCCACTTTCCTGCAGAGTGCCAGATCAGCTCAGCGGAGCTAAGGGAGCAGCATTTTCAAGGTACACCATGCTCTGCCCAGCCCTGGGCGCCATTAGACCGCCCATGCCCGTGCCACTTTCCTGCAGAGAGCCAGACCAGCTCGGGGGAGCTACAGGAGCAGCTTTTCCTGCGAGACTCTAGCCGGGTGAATAAACTCCACCAGAGGAGTAGCACCTGTGAGACTTTCCTGAAGTTTCCCACGGAGAGGGAACCCAGCTTCACAGCGACAGTAGAGCAGGTTTCGCAGTGGACCTTTGATGGGTAAGGCCCACCCCGGTGCTCTGCCTGGCAAGACAACTTTCCCACACCATTGCAGGTAGGCTCTGAGCCTGGCACCTCAGCAATCATCTGGGGTTCCTGGGCCCAGTTCTTCACAGTCAGCTAACATCTGGGGATAAGTTTAATATCCAGGTAAACTAGGGTTGCTAGAGTCATCTGTGAGTTGTCTGGGTAGTGTCTAGCTCAACACTTTTCAACTGACATCCAAAATGACAGGACAGAAGAGTAAGATGCAGTCTCAGAACTCAAGCCCACCCAGAACAAGTCCAGGAAACAATGATATAGGAGAACTAGGAAGCCACATACCTGCAATTTCTGAAACAATCACATCTGAAGTAAAAGAAACAACTCCATCAGGCCCCAGAAGAGATTAAAGCAGAAATAATCTCTCAGGCAAAAAAATGAAGTGAAAATAATAATGGAAGAAATGCTCCACACATATAGAGAAAAAACAGATAAAAGAATAGAAGAACATAGGAAACAAATAGAAACATTACATGCACAATATAGGAATGAATTAGAATGCATGAAACAGACACAAAGAGATTGTGAGGAATTGAAAACTTCCACTGAAAACTTGCAAAACCACTTCAATGAAGCTGAAGATAGAATTTCAGATCTTGAAGACAGCATGGCAGCTAGCAACTGTGAAAGGAAGGATCTCTTAAAGTCATCAAGGATCCAAGAAAAATTAATCCAGCAGCTCCAAGATGAGGCAAAAAGAAATAATGTCCAAATAATCGGAATCAATGAAACAGCAGGAGGCAACACAAATGATATAAAAAGAATATTTGTAGAAATAATGGCAGAAAATTTCCCAAACACCATAAGAGATACTGAAGTGCAGTTAAACAAAGCATATAGAACCCCAACAAGCCATAACCCAAATAAAGCCACACCCAGACATATAATAGTCAAGATCCCAGACATCCAGCAAAAGAACACAATATTAAAAGCAGCTAGAGAAAAGAAACAGACCACTTATAAAGGAAAGCCCATCAGAATCACAGCAGACTTCTCAACAGAAACCGTAAAATCAAGAAGAGCTTGGAGTGAGGTATTACAGATTCTGAAATAAAACAGCTTCCAACCCAGAATGATATATCCTGCAAAACTATCCTTCAAATTCAATGGAGACACAAAATATTTCCACAACAAAAAACAACTAAAGAACTTCATGAGTGCCAAACCAACATTACAAAAAGCACTAACATAAGTTCTTTTTTATTTATTTATTTATTTATTTTTTTTATTTTAGAAACATAAAAGTACAAAAACATATTGACAAACAGACACCCATTATCATAGAAAATAGTACAATCACAACTAATCTATAGACAAGGTGATATGGTCTCAACAGTAGTTGTTGCTTTATCCATTGATATCTTCGAATTGTAGATGTATGGACCCATATACAGACAT
>PVLD010030325.1:0-16957 GCA_004027595.1 Dinomys branickii
GATTGCAGTCTGATTCTAAGGGTGTGGAGCCAGGAATGTGCCAAACACTCACCTCACAGGATAAATATAACCAATTTCAGGATGTCTGTCAGCATACCTATGGGCCCTCTGGGGCCCCAGGTGAACACCAGGTCTGGACAGGGCACCGCCCCGAATCCAGGCACATGGCAGTGAGATGCCTGATGCTGAGGGAGGGCTGGCCCAGCGTGCGGCAAGGACCAAGTCTCTGTGGATTGACCAGGAGGCAAGAGTGTTCTAATCATAGAATTTGGGGTAAGTTAAATGCACTTGTTTTAGAGGTATTAATAGATAGTTCTTTATTTCTATTAATGGAATGCATTTATTTCAGTGATAGTAGCCCCATCGAGTTCACAGTACAATTCACTTTTAATAAAGTAAGATGGGGGAAGGGAAGGAGAGGAAAGGAATGTGAAAAGAATTAAGTGTGTTATGTGTGTGCACCAATGCCCGATGCTGAATGTAATCATTATGTACTGCAAACATGTACTAATAAATTTTTTTTTAATTTAAAAGCTATTAAAATGCCAAAAAGGAACAATTTATTCATTTAAAGACGAAAGTGTCAAATGGCACAAGACTTGACAGAAAACAGAAGGATTATTTCATTCACTGCCCACAAAGCACCCAAATCCAGCAACTGTAGTCATGTGTGTGTGTGCAGAACAGCATTAACCTAGCAGGCCTGAGACTACTACCCAGGGAAGGCCAGCTCTGAGCCAAGAAGGCTGGCTTCTGGCTGGCATCTGGAAACTTGGAATTAGAGAGTGGTCCCCTCATTCCCTAACTGATAAAGGTGGTTTACTGTACCTAACCTGTTTGCACCAATAATATAATCTATGCTGGGCACCAATTTTCCTTCTGTGAGCCTAGAATTCTGGAATGCACTATGTAGTGGGTGCCTACATAATGGCACTCAACAAAACTCCTGGACTTGAAGGTTTGTGTTATTGTCACTTGTACACATTTCACACGTCATCACAATTCATTTCTGCAACAATTGTGTCCTGTATTACTCCACTGAGAAAGGACCCCTGGAATTTATGTTTGGTTCCTCTGGACTTTTCTCCATACACCTTTGTCTTTGTTGATTTTGCTTTGTGTCCTTTCACTGTGGTGAATCTTAGCCACAAGTATAATAACTATATACTGAGACCGTGTCCTCCTAGTGAAGGGCTGCTGCTGGGGCACCCCCCGCATTATATGTACATAGTGCCTATTGCTTGGGTCATTTGGAAAAATGTTACTGAGTCTTTCTGCTTCAAAATCTCTCTACTTTCTATTATGCACTTGCCTCCAAATGGGCAGAAATTTCAGACTCACAAGACCCTTGATCTAGGCTGGAATGTGTCTATGACCTCAGGCATACCTAGATTCCAGGACAGCACAAGTCCTTGTGAAAGTGGGTGCTGGGAAGTCAGTGAGGTTCACAGACTGGCAAATCCATCAGACTCACAGCAAATCTGATTCATACTGATGCCTCAGCAAAATTACACATTACTGTGGATACAGACCACTCTGGAGTTGGCTAGACCATTTAAATTTTAAATGTTGCATCTGCAAATGCCAGCATCATTAACACGGGCTGCAGATGATTCCTCTTAAGAAGATATAGCTCCTGAAAACAAGCTAAATTAGTACGCCATGACTTTCCTGTGGCTGCGCCTTAGAATGAAGCTTGTATGTGTGGAGGAAGAGAAAGTCTCCTCCCTCCCACATGTTCAGTGCCTGCAGGGATCTGGGTAGTTTTCAGAGTTGCGAAAGTCTCACTCTATAAGCGCAGCTGTTGATTGGTAACCACTAGAATAGCAGTGAAAATTGGAGCTTGCTGAATAGGTTTTCAGAAAAGCTGCCTATCGTTTTATGAGTTGATAAATCAAGTAGTGGAAGGTTTAAGAGTAAAGCTATAGCTGGGTTGTTAAGACCAGCAGTGACTGTTTATGCTCACAGAGAGCATCTGGGTGGTGGTTATCCAAATCTTTTTTTTCTTTTGTCCCAATCTTCCCCTCCCCCCGCACAATCTTAATTGGGCAGCTCTCCCCTCTGAGATCCTACCCTTCCTTGTATACCCTGATAAGCCTTCTAAGATAGCTTTCTTCCCAGTGTGCTGCTCTGGCATTTCTAGAGGTCAAGAGCAAAGACTTTGCACGAACAGCAAGAATTGAGTTCTAATCCTAAGTATGCTACTAAAGAACTTTGTGGTTTGGGGTAAGTTACTTACCCTCTCTGTACCTTAGTATTCTGAATCATAAAATACTTGCTTCATGGGATCCTTGGAAAGGCATAATGACTTAGTCTACGTAAAGTGGTTGGCACAGTGCCTGACACATATTCGTGCTTGATAGTATTCTTTTCTTAGAATTTAAGTACCAGTAAGGCAATTAAAATGATCAATCAGAATGGTACCTGCCAGTAACAGCATTAGCTCAGGCATACTATTGCAGGAGTTATTCCTAGATCACTATCTCTGCAACGTTTCCCACTGCAGGCCTTGCCTAGTTCTCACCAGAGCAGGAAACAGTATCCTGGGAGCTCCACAGGGCAGACTCACCTCCTCAGAACCTTCCAATGCCATGCTAGCTAGAATAGCCCTTGGTCACTACCACATCACCCTCTTACCTTTATCATAGCACATACGATTGCATGGTATTTTCTTGTTCATGTATTTGTTTTCTCTGTCTTCCTTCTCTGAAGATGAGCTCAGGGATGGAGGTCACCTTGTTCCCAAGGCGGGGATCAGCATGCAGAACATCAGTGTACAAAAGCTTGCAGAGAGAGGGCAGGAGGTCAGAGGAAAGAGGTTAGGTACACCAGGTAACATGTGATCCCACTGTGTAGCTATTTCCGTCTTATAATCCCACCCCAAGCAGTTTGAATTTCACCCTGTGGTTTGCATAGGTATTACTTTATATCCGCTATGACCAGACTGAACCTCTAACTATAGCCCATGGCACAGAGCCTCATGCAGTTAGAGGACTAAGTTAGAGGACTAATTAACAGTTACTGGGGCTGGGGATATAGCTCAGTGGAATAAGTGCTTGCCTGGCAAGCACAAGGTCCTGAGTTTGATCCCTAGTACCGAAGAAAAAAAAAAAAAAAAAAAAAAAACCAGTTACTGGCCAAACCATCTCCCATTTCTTTGGTGTTATTTGCAACGATCAGATAAATGAATGCTCAACTGATTAATATCATAAGGCAGAGTGCATTTCCATTCCCATCTTTTCCAAAATTAAGCAGAAGGGGCACAATGCCATCTGTGTCAACTGTTAAATAATCATTAGCTTCCCAAGACCATTGGCCCATGTCTGTGGCTGGATGCTTATTCCTGTTATGTTGATGCTAACAACTGAGATCCCTTATCACTTCAACCTTCTGCTCTGTAACAAGATAAGATGTAAGACCTGAGGGAGGTTGGAAGGAGGAGTGTAAAAGGGAAATAAAGAGAATTAGTATATATTATCTACATGTACCAACTCCTCCTTCATGAATGTAATCATTATGTACTGCAAGCATATACTAATAAAATTTTTAAAAATTAAAAAACTGTGATATTCATGTTATTTTGTGTTACCAAGAGAATCTGGTGGCCTGATAACTCAAGAGTGTCTTCTTAGTATGATAAGTAGACATCATGGTGAGGACGGACAGTGCTCCATGTAGAGCTCAAAATTTAAAAAAAATTTCTTTTAACTTTAAAATCTTTGTGAAGCCAAGTGTGGTGGTGCACACCTGTAACTTTAGCACTCAGGAGGCTGAGGCAAGAAGATTGCTGCAAGTTCAAGGTCAGCCTGAACTACATAGCAGGACCCTATGTCAAAAAACCAAATCTTTGGGAAATCTTTGAACTCTTCTCATTTTCCAAATTGAGGCATCTGAGCTGAAAAACAATTTAGCAGATCTAAAAGGTAGAGGTTAGACCTAGAAACCTACTTTCCTTTCCAAATTGTACTTAAAAACTGAAAAGTTATGTTTATTCTTGTGTCATTTACCCATTTGTTCATAGTGAACAATCATGTAGACGCCTCTGCTTGAACAGAGACAGTGTCTCTGAGTTGCTGCCTGAAACATTGTCTTCAGTCAGAGTTGTGCTTGATCTGGAGAAGGCGAGAGTGTGCCTGTGTGTAGGTCAGCAACGCCTGTGTGGCCATGATGGAGTGAGGGAGAAAGAGGGGTGAAGCATGAGCACAGAGTGGTGACGGAACAGGGAGCTCGCTTGGGCTCTTCCATAGTCAAGGCGTGAGAAGGCAGCGGCTGCACTCGGGTAGGAGAGGTCTAGACGGTAAGCCATGGTCTAGATGGTGAGTTACACCTGAGCAATGGAGTTTCCATAGAGTCATAAACTGCCCGTGAGGAGTCAAAGGGAAAACCATGAAATCCTTTGTTCAGCATAGGGGAATATTTTGTAAGCAGACACTATTGAAACCATTATGTATCAAAACCAATACATCCCTACTCCTGAGCATAAAATATGGTTGAAGTTTTCAAAAGTAACACAAGACTTACTAGCATTAGTATCACAAAACTTTTATTTTGTCCAGTGTCTACCTCATACCTACAGTACTTTCTGGTCTTTTCAAAAGTTGCCATTTTAGACACTTATTTTTCTAATAAAAATGTATATTATCATAAAAATCTAGAAAATAAAACATAAAGAATATTTAAATCACTCATAATCTTATCCCCCAATTTAGCCACTGTTAACATTTTGTTGCATTTCCTAATAACATTTACATATATCCCTATAAATCATCTGTATTTATACTGCATTTATATTATATATAAAATATTAAGTTTAGCCATTGTTAACCAGTGTTTTAACTTTGTAAAGATCAGTGTAAATGTAATTTTGGTACTTCCAGATTTGAGGTATTTTTTATTCCTGAGCAACACTGTTTAAACTGCCACTGATGCTTTTTGTTAAAGGGAAGCTTGGGTACTTGAAGACTTTGCAGCCTCGGTAGCAATAGACCTGGAAGGAAGGAAATTCAAAAAGAAGAGTAGCTTTATGTGCCCTGGGAATAGAGTAAGTTTCCCTTTAAATTCAGGGTGAGAGGAAGTACAGCAAATTTAGATTCCCAAGCTATCAAAAAGGCTTCTTCACACTGTTTTTCCAAACAAGACTCCTCCGAAGTTCACTTAAGAACAAAAGCCCCATCTTGTGAGGTGATAAATTGGTCATTCATGTTTTGATCCATTTTGGTCAGGTCTTCTAATTGCTTGTTTCTCCCATACCGACACAGGTCAGTTTGTAGGACAGGTCTATGAACTTTTGGGTTATATCCTCTTTGAACTCACCAAGTTTCTTGAGCTCTTCTTTAATCACTTTGTAAAGCTCCACTGTGTCTGCTTCCTTCTCCATTGGTGACCCCTAGATCTGCTAGGAAGAGCTGGGGAACCTCCGAGGGTTTTTGGTGCCATTTTCCCATATTTCTCTTTCTCTCTTTCTCTCTCTAATTGCTGGAAACTGTATTTTGTACTCTGCAATAAGAAAACGTGATACTCCTTTAAGTTTTCAGCAGAGCTCAATTTTATGGATAAATTTCATAAATTTGTGTCATCTACAAGAATAGATATTTTTCAAAGAGCAAGAGGCAATCACTAGGTAAGTAAAATTGCTCAGAAAAAAAAAATGAATCAATCTCCTAAACAGCTCACATCTTTGAAGCTTGAAGAAGGATCAGTTATCTCATTTTTTAAATAAATGGTGGTACAGCTGTTCTTTCTGTGCTTGTCTAGGGCTGCTCAGCAGAGTGTGGTCTACCAGTCATCACCAAGTGTGTTCTGCCTGCTTATCTCACCATAAAGGTCCTATATTCCCATGGACAAGGCCAACTGTGTACCAACTCATTTCCCTCACACCTGCTGCTGTTAACCCAGTTTTATTCAAGCCTAGAGACCTGCTGATAACCCTTTTATACACCTTCTGCAGGAACTGATCATTTTTCTGCATCCTGAATCCTGATTCCATTTCTGAATCAAGAGGCTTAGCTTTATAAGAATAAAGAAAAATTTGCCATTAAGGACAGAACACACGAAAAGATAAATAAAAATACTGAGAACAGCCCTAACCTATTCCCCTGTGAAACTTCACCTCAGAAGTGGGGCTGTCTACCAGGGACCAACTTGACTTCACTTTTTACTTCCAGGTGCTCAGACACTGACCGTTCAGTAGCCTGTAGTGCTGAGGGGCTTTTCATCCCTGGCCCGCCCAAGGCTTCTTGGTGTGAAGGCAGAGTTGTGTTCCTGGGCAGCTTAGCCCAGTGTCTGAAACGCTTATTGCCCAAAGAGTGCACGTACCTTTAGTGAACACAACTGTCAGGGATGAAGCACAAGTACTTGCTTCCCAAAACCAAACAGGCAAAGAGCTGGATGCACTGAAATGGCCCCCAGTGAGCTAAACATGCCCACGGGGAGTGAAATGGTGAACACAAACCCAGAGAGAGCGGTGGTCAGGAATTTTTGCTTCTTCTCAAAGAATTCTCAGGAATACTTTCAGGAAACGACACCTTACCAAGTTTCCCTGTTTTTTAATTTTATTTTTTATTTTTTGTCTTTTTGAGACAGGATCTCACTCTGCAGTTCAGGCTGGCCTTGAGCTCACTTTATAGCCCAGGTTGGTCTCAAACTCCCAGTGATCCTCCTGCCTCAGTCTGCTGAGTCCTGGGATTACAGGCGTGCATCACCACCCCTGGCATTCCCTGTGATAATGTTACACCTGTATGGCATCATTATAATAACAAAAGCAATTATTTTATTAAGCACAATTTTATCCCTGGGATTTGTATGAGCCAGCATTTAAGACACACATAAAACACATCATACAAATGAATGTGAGTGCTTTATAGGGACTTCAGAGTGGTTTTTTCAAGTGAAAACATGTAATTATTAAAATATAGAAAGAGTATATTGAAATTTAATAGGGAATCATAAGTTTTAAATGTGCAACAGTATTGTACAAGCCTTGACAAAAAGTTTAAAACTGTACAGCTAAGAAGAAATAGGTCAGTACCAATGAAAATTAAAATATACTGGACTGCAGTAGTTATGAGTTCAGATTAGATTTGAAGGATAATAAAACTCCATTTCTCATCCGCAGTGTTTCTTGTGAGTTTCCGGTTTTGTTCAAACCCACTGTACGTGCACATCGTTATGGGGCTGGTTGGTATTGCCCCCTTCCACCAATAGGAGGCAGCACCACCCACCATTTTAACTCCATTCTGCCTTGCAATTTTTATCACGGCACATTAGATACCTGCTATTTTATTTCTGGTAGCTTTGCCAGATCTAGGAAAAACAAAAACAGGATGCCCAGTTAAATTAAAATTTCAGATAAATAAGAGTCACATCCCATATTGCATGTGTTTATCTGGCTACTCTTGAGTGAAACAGAGCTGTGGATGGCGCACCAATAGTGATTTTAAAGTGGTCGGCCTCTGACTTGTTGGCAAGTACAAGCATGTTTTGTCTAAACCTAATGGCAGGTATCACAATTAAGCTATTTCATCAGTTTAAAAATTTAGTGAGCTTTACTAGGAGGAAAGAGAGCCAGATTTTAAACTGAAAACAGTTTACTCAAAAGTTCTGTGTATGTGTGTGTGTGTGTGTGTGTGTGTGTGTGTGAGTGTGTTTGTATCTTAAAATACTTCTCAAAAAGAAAAAAGCAAGGTATGGTAGCACAGGCCTGTAATCCCAGCACTCAGGAGGCTGAGGCATGACGATTGCTGCAAGTCTGAGGCCTGAAGTACATAGTGAGACCCTGTCTCAAAAAAATATTCTCTGCATTGACTTACTGCCTTCTCTCTTTGGGTTTTAAGTGACTTTCCCTCTCCAACCTATAACAATGCTCAAATTCCAGCCCCACCAAACCTTGCCTTTCTGGTATTTTCTCCTTAATTCACCATTCTGCCAATTATTTCTTTTATTCTCAAATGCCTGGAAAAAGTGGGTTATATTTATTAACCAACTTCTTCACCACACATATCAGTTAATCCTCTACCTTCAGGTTGCCACACTCACCTGTCCATGTCACTCATTTCTCAAAGATTGCCAGTGAAGAACTACCAGCTAACAGATTCAGAACCGCCTCTCAGTTCAGCACATACCAGGATGCTCTACAACTACTCACAAGTCCAAAGATGTGGACTTGGAAGATGTGATTCAAGTCATGGGCCCATCACATGTGTAATTCGCATCATTTCTCTGAGCCTTCGTTTCCTCGTCTACAGAACTGATGTATTTCCTGTTGGCCTCATTCTCTAGAGCATAGTGGCTGAAATTTACTGGAGTCTCCCAGGGATGAGTGAATCTACAGTGCCTTCTACCTGAGAGGTACATAGTAAGTATTTGCTGAATAAACTAATAATTAAATATTGGTTTTACACTTCCTCCATTACTAAAATAAATCAATATGATAAATCTTTACCAAAATGCCTAAATATGAGTCTAGCTTAGAAGATCCATGAACATCTCTTCATAGCCTCTGTATTTTAGTTCTTTGCCTTAATCCATGAAGACTTTCTACAAAGAACTTCTTAAGTCAAGCTAAGTAGGTAAAACAGAGAAGCCAAGTTCTACCCCACAGGCAGGGCCAGCCCTCCACGGAGGGCACAGCAGTGGCCACACGGAGCAGCTCTGTGGAATGACTCAGGACTTTTTTCTGGCTGCTTTAGCTGTGAACAAAGTGCTTGGTTGTCCAGGGGATTCTGTGGGCTCAGCAGTGGCTTCTCATTGAGCACTTTTCCAATTTAAATCTGTCAGTGTTGGTTTCCACTGTTCACAACTGAGAATGCTGACACTCTCATAAAATGTATTAGACATCAGTAACATGGGTGGTACTGCTTAGGAAACCAAGATAACAACTCCCTGAAGGAGACATCAAGAAAGGAATAGTTACTGCGGAGACAAGATGTAACTTGGAAGCACATAGAGGGTGGATGGTGGCACACCTGAGTGACAATCAGAGCCTCAGGAATGGTGGTTCCAAATTGCAGGTGGTTCTTGGGAAGTTTCCAAGAGAAAGTGGCATTTGGATTGCACCTACAGATCAGTCTTTCTGGACATGAGGAGGCCCTTGTGGGAGAGGGCAAGTAAACCCAAAGAGAAGACTGCGGGATGAATGCGGGCTGTGGTGGGGGTTGAGGCGCCAGAGGTCATACAGGGATAGCCAGTGAATCTAGATAAAATCACACGAGGGCACGTAGACTCTCTCTTCAGTGCAGAAGAGACTTCATGAAAGATTTTAAATAGGGGAGAGACACCATCATATCTGCGGTTTAGAAAGAGTACTCGGGGGCGGTGCAAAGGAAGTTTGGAGAGACCAAACCTCAGAACGAAGACACCGCAGGGGAAGGTAATGCAGTGGTCTAGGCGAGAGGCCAGAGAACAGCAAAGGAGGGAAGGAGCCAGGGCTGAGAGCCATGCAGGGGCGGAGATAACACTGCTCCAGGGGCCACAGAATTTAGGGAAGAATAGAAGCAGAGAAACCAAGGATGACTTCAGTGACCAGCATTGCCCAGCTCAGATGACCAGCTGTTTGGTTTCATCCTGTAAGCTTAATCATCTCTAGCAATATCCGATAACCACTTTCCTAGAAGTCCAACTCATATATGATGTGGCTTAAAAATATAATGACTGTTTAAATTAAAGTTGATTACAGTAAAAGACACATCATCATTAATCTTCCTCCAAATGCCCCCCCCCCGCTTTACTTCAAACATACTTTCCTCATTGTTGCTGCTTTTGGACAGTTCTGGAAGTCGTTTTTGTGTGTGTATCTTTTCGTGTCTGCCTCAAAGTCCTGAGCTGGTTGAAAAGGTTTACATCAATTTCTGTCATATAAACCTGCCTTAGTCACTGGATCTGGTACTCTGAGACTTCTGACTCCATCCCAAAGTCAAAAAGAAAATGAAAGGCGAAGGTTCCGAACTAACTGAGACGTTAAGGCAGCCACTACAACACTTCTACAGATGCAACAGAGAACTCCCAGGTCCACTTTGAAAGGAGCAGCACGATGGGATGAGTGTATTCAAAGCAAAGAGCAGTTCTGAGGGGCAATGATGGCAACGTGTCTTTTACTGTAATACTTAAGAACAAATATGAATAATTTTGAGATAGAGACATTCACTTTCTCTTTCCAAAACAATGCTTAAAATATGTTTAATCTATGTACTGGTAAAATGATATTGATGCCAAACAATCTGTTAGGAGTGAAATTACATCTGAATTGAACAGGACTGTCCATGATTTGATAACTTCTAAATATCAAGGTGATCACGGGGGTACTTAAAATACCATTCTATTTTTATGTACTTAAATAAAATGTTTAAAATTTTTTAAAAATACATTTCATTTGATTAATAATATATTGATGGTATTGTATATGATATGCAACTTTGGAGGGAGATCTTGCATTATTTATTCTTATAACCCTTGAATTTATTATCTCTGTTCTGGGAATTGTATATTTTTTAAAAGGGGGGGGGCTAAAACACATTGAATCAGGGAATACAAGGGAATGAAAGCCAAAGATATTCACAGATGGACAAAAAAAGAAAAGCATTAATTATGGAATATGCCTGTAATGGAATATTATGCAGCCATGAAAATTATGCATATGAGTATCACATAGCAATATAGGGATTACACAATATAATAATGGGTTTCAAAAGTAGGATCATAGCCCCACATAAGCTCAGAGGGAATCTGTAAACTATTACAGCTGTGCGGAGATGCCTACCTCTGTGACTTGCCTCCTACTTGTCTTCTTCCCCACCTCTCTCATTGTGCTTTAGCATCTCTAAAATCCTGGCTCACTGTCAAGCACTCTGTACTCAGTTTTGCCTGGAGCCTTTGCCCATACAGTCCCCTTTGCCTGGAAAGCTACTCCCACAAATGTGCACATGGCTGACTCCATTCATTTCTCTATATCACTGATTTTAACCTGATCTGCGTTCAAATATCACCAACCCATTTCTCCAACACCATCGAACACCCTACCCGCCTTTCTCCATCTTCTTAGCTTGCTTCAGTTGTCTTCATGCCCTGCATCACACCTGACCTTACAGCTGCATCTGATTCTTTGCTTACAGAAGACCTTGGCTTTTTTATGACTCTATTTCCAACACTTAGAATAGTGACTGGCAGAGAGTGGGTTCAATAAATGTTTGTTGACTAACTGAAAATAAATACATGCAATAAAAAAGACTAAAAAGAATCTTGAAGAAAATATCAGAGCCAGGAACAGTGGTGTGTACCTGTACTCCTAGCTACTTGGGAGGCTGAGGCAGGAGAATTATGTAAGCCCAAAAGTTTGAGATTATCTCGAGTAACATAGTGAGGCCCTATCTAAAAGAAAAAACGAAGATGAAAAGAAAGAAAAGGAAAAGGAAGAAAGAGACAAGAAAGAAAGGAAGGAAGGAAGGAAGGAAGGAAGGAAGAAAGAAAGAAAGAAAGAAAGAAAGAAAGAAAGAAAGAAAGAAAGAAAGAAAGAAAGAAGAAGGAAAGAAATCACTTATGAACTAATGAAAAGAAATTGGGGATTTTTCTATTACCTCTTTAGTATTCTATTGTTTTTTATAATCTCAAAGCAAAAACATAAACTACTGCATTTAAAAATTTCAGTAAAATAATAGAAGTTTAGCACAGGGATTTATGTTAGTTTTAGTTTAACTCGTAAGATCTCTTTAGAGAAAAACGTTATTTAAAAAATAAAGAAATAGCAGCAGCCAAAAATTTACCAGTATCTAAGATATGTCTTCTGCCACCTTTTGCTGGGCTGTAAATCAGTTGTTTTAAGGTCATTATTCTCATTTCTACTTTCAGCTATGGAAGACTCGAATTTTAAGCCCCTGGGGAATTTTTGGGCAAATCAGTTCTGGGGTTCAATTTCTCCACATGAAGAATTTTTCTTCCTTGCTGGACTCATACTCAAGGGAGTGTTTCTCAGTATCACAATTTTGCTTTGTTTTCTGTTTTCTAGGGTTTCTGAAAAGAAAATAAGACTGTCAAGGCTGCATGAGATCAAAATATCCTCCCTGACATGAATTCCACCCCTCCCCTAGCCTTTTTTGTTCTGTTTTTATTCTTGGTAATGATTAACATACAAGTAAGAATGCCTTAACCCAACATCTGAGAACTTGAGAACTCACAAATGGTAACAGATATACAAAACAAACTTTTAAATTTTGCCCTATTTTATCATGTGAGCTACAAGTCACTGTACACCTTGTGGGCAAGTGTACCAAGCATATCAATACATTTTAAATTATAGCAGTCAGGTAGAGTTACCTCATGAGAGATGCTGGTACAAGAGGATTTAGCGCACCACTGAGCAGGCTGGCCATCTGCAAAGCTGTCCCATTGCAAAGGCAAGCAGAAACCCCAAAACAACGCCCAGGATTTGGAATCAGATTTATTTACATTGACAGGCAGTGATAGGGATCACTTCCGGAATATCAGGCCCTTGTCTCTGGTGGCCTAGGGGGCTTATACTGGATAAGCAAGCAGGAAGTACAGAGGCAGAATGGCTTGTCCATTGGGGATTGGTTTCTACAATGTGCATCACAGTGACCAGCCATTTCTAAGAGACAGGAACAACAAGAACTGGAACAGGAACTATCAAACTGAAGTATATTAAGGGGGCACTTTCTGCTACACCCTGAGACCACCCTCAGTGACCCAGTCTCTTCACCTTGCATTCAGCTGCTCTTTCTCTCACCATTTTTATACTTTCTCTACGCCAACCCTGTGCCTCCACCCCACTGAAACTTGATCTGAGTGAAGAATTCATTCATTCCATGAACATGTTTAAGAAAACTATTGTGAGTCAATTATTGCTCTAGATTCGAAAAAGTCCATAACCAGTGAAACACAACACTTTTCTTAATGGAGTCATAACCCAGGGAGAAGATGGACCTTGCTCCACTGTTTACCCAAGACAAGTGCTGTCAGACAGGAGACACCGAGGAACCAGTGACAACCAAGAAGAACCCGGAATAACCAAGCCTGCCTTAGAAAATAGGTGAGCTCTGAGTAACATTGCCTGCACTTTGAAGAACTGAGAATTAACTAAGAAATGAAGATCAATAAAGATGGGAAAAGTGGGAGGAGATGAGACTGTAAGGTAATTGTAAAGTTAAGGAACATAAATCTAAAAAGAGAACAAAAACTGTTACTTGAAAAAAATCCAATCAGAGCTGAGCTGAGCTCGGGAGAGCTTCAGGGATCTAGGTCACCATGCCACCACCTCTCCCTCACTGGTGTGGGAGCCGCACTGAGCTCTGGACAGCTTAGGCAGCCTCAGTGACCACATCCTTACCACTTCCCCACCAGTATGGGAAGCAGGCTGAATTCCAGACAGCTTTAGGAGCGTTTGTGACCATGCCTGCCTCCCCACACTCTCCCAGGGGCAAACTGAGTCCTGGACAGCTTCCCCACCCTCAGTGACCCTGCCCCTCCCCCTCCCCCACTGGCACTGGAGCTAGGTTGGGCCCTGGACAACCCAGGAGCTCCCTTTAGGAGCCCAGTAAGATGCCTCCGCCACCCCACCAGCATGGGGGCCAGGCTGAGCCCCAGAGAGCTTTGGGAGTCTCTGTGACTGCTCACCTGCCCCTCTCCACCAGTGTGGGAGCCAAGCTGAGCCCCAGAAAGCTTCTGAATCATCAGAAACTACACGCTGCCCACATACACAATCGTCGGAGCCATGCTGAGCCCTGAGATGTTTGGGTCCTCCCCCCACCACTCCCACACCATCACAGACAGGAGGCTGTGCTGCAGGGAACCTCAGGATCTTTGAAAATGACAAAACAAAGGAGGAAAATGCAAGTGCAGACCTCCGTCCCACCCAGAACAAGTCCGGGAGACACTGACACAGAAGAGCTTGTAAGTCATACACCTGAAATTGCTGAAATGATAGCAGCTGAAGCAAAGAAACAACTCCGTCAGCCATAAAAGACATCCAATCAAATATAATCTCTCAGGTAAAAAAAGAAATGACAACAATGATGAAAGAACTGCTCAGCTCATCTAAAGAAGACAGATAAAAAAGAGGAGCATAGAAAAATAATTGAAATTTTGAATAAACAGCATAGGAAAGAACGAGAATGCATGAAACAGATTCAAACATATCAAGGAAATTAAAAATTCCATTGAAAGCTGGCAGCACCACTTGAATGAAGATAAAGATAGCCTTTCAGACCTTAAAGACAGCATTGCCACTAATGACCATGAAAGGATCTCTTAAAAATAACAAGAAACCAGGAAACAACAATTCAAAAACTGTAAGACAAAGCAAAGAAAGACAATGTAAGATTAATAGGTATCCACGAAATGGCAGAAGTCAGCACATGACATACAAAGAGTATTTCCAGAAATAATAGCAGAAAATTTTCCAAGCATGCAAAATGAATCAAACATAGAGAATAATGCATATAGAACTCCAATTAGCCATAACCAAAATAAATCTACACTCAGACATATGTAGTGGTCAAGATCCCAGAAATTCAGCAAAAGAGCATAACATTAAAAGCTGTGAGAGAAAAGAAACAGATCACCAATAAAGGAAAGCCCATTAGAATCATGGCAGATTTCTCAATGCAAGCCATCAAGTCAATGAGGCTCATTCCCGGAGGCAAGTATTAACTGGATACCAAAACCACAGAAAAATCCAGCCAAAAAAGACAACTACAGGCCAATCTCCCTAACAAATTTAGAGGCAAAAATTCTTAATAAAGTACTAGCAAACAGGATGCAGCAAATCATCAAGATTATATACCATGACCAAGAGGGATTCATCCCAGGAATGCAGGGATGGTTCAATATATGCAAATCAATTAATGTAATATACCATATCAATAGAGCCAAAGACAAAAATCACTTGATCATCTTAATTGATGCAGAAAACCTTTTGATAAAGTCCAACACTTATTCATGATAAAAGCCCTACAGAAAACAGGAATAGATGGTCTTTACCTCAATGTGTTAAAAGCCATCTATGACAAACCAACAGCTAACATCACACTAAATGGACAAAAATTGAAAGCTTTCACTTTAAAATCAGGAACAAGACAAGGATGTCCACTGTCACAACCCCTATTCAATATAGTTCTAGAAGTGTTAGCCAAAGCAATTAGACAAGAGTGAGAAATAAAAAGAATAAGCATAGGAAAGGAAGAAGTGAAATTATCATTATTTGCAGATGACATGACTGATTGCCTATATAGAAGACCCCAAAACCTCCACTGAAGGCTTATAGATTTAATAACCAAATTCAGTTGCATAGCTGGATGCAAAGTCAACACTCAAAAATCAATAGCATTCCTGTACACAAACAACAAACAGGCTGAGATAGAAAATAGGGAAACCACACCTTTCATAAAAACATCTAAAAAATTTACATACTTATGAATCAATCTAAGGAAGTAAAAGATCTATACAGTGAAAATTACCATACTCTGAAAAAAGAGATCAAACAAGACTCCAGAAAATAAAAAGATATTCTTTGCTAAAGCATTGGAGGAACTACCGTTGTGAAAATGGCCATACTCCCAAAATTGTTGTACAGATTCAATGCAATCTCAATTAAAATATTGTTAGTATACCTCGCAGATCTCGAGAAAACATTCCTAAAATTTATCTGGAACCAGAAGAGGCCTAAGACAGCAAAAACAATCCTGGGCAAGAAAGGAGAGGCAAGAGGCATCACAATCCCTGATTTAAAATTATACTACAACGCTACTGTGACAAAATCATCATGGTACTATAAAAAAAAAAAAAAAAAGACCTAAAGATCAGTGAAAGAAATTAGAAAAAGCACACACAAGTACAAACGTACTCAGCCACCTTATTTTTGACAAAGGAGCCAAACATGATCACTGGAAGAAAGATAGCCTCTTCAATAAAAGATGCTGGAAAAACTGGCTTTCCACATACTGAGGACTAAAACTAGACCTACATCTAACACTATACACTAAACTAAAGTCAAAATGGATCAAAGGTCTAAATAATAAAACAGAAACAATAAAGCTACTGGGACAGAAAGTAGAACAGAAATTCTCAAGACATAGGGGTAGGCAGAGAATTCATAAACAAAAACCAAACCACCCAGGAAATACTTCAAGAATCAACAACAGAGATCTCATTTTATTGAGAAGTTTTTGTACATCAAAGGAAATCACCAACAGGGTAAAAAGAAAACCCATAAGTTGGAGAAAAATGTCAGCCATCTGTCCCTCAGACAAAGGACTTCTATCCAGAACATATAAAGAATTTTAAAAAATCAGACTCCCCAAATTCAAAGACCCAATCCAAAAAATGGGCATCTGAGATGAATACACACTTCTCAGGTGAAGAAATACAAATGGCAAACAAATATATGAAAAAATGTTCAACACCATTGGTCATTCAAGAAATGCAAATTAAAACAATACTGAGATTCCATCTCACCCCAGAAAGAATGGCTCTCATCAAGAAATCAACCAATAACAAATGCTGGATGGGGTGTGGAGAAAAAGGAACTCTTCTCTACCCTTTGTGGAGTGTAGACTGGTGAAACCACTGTGGAAATCAGTGTGGAGATTCCTCAAAAAGCTAGGATTGGAAGTCCCACTTAACTCAGCTATTCCCCTTCGGGGTATTTCCCCAGAAGAATTAAAAACATCGTACGACAGTGATACATGTGCTCCTATGTTTTTAGCACCAGAATTGGTCATAGCTAAATCTTGGAAACATCTCAAATGCCCAACAGCTGAGGAATGGATAAAAACGATGTGGTATTTTTTACAATGGAGTATTACTCAGCTATAAAAAGAGATAAGCTCAAGCCTTTTACAGGTAAACGGATGCAACTAGAGACCATACTGATAAGTGAAATACATTGGACCCACATGTGTAAACATTATATTGTCTCCCTAGTGTAAGACCCTGAAAGAGTAAATAAAACCCA
>PVLD010030326.1:0-16967 GCA_004027595.1 Dinomys branickii
GAGTGCAGGGCTGTGCTGCCCTACCCTGCTGAGAGGCCACTGAGAGGCCTAGACCCAGAGTGCAGGGCTGTGCTGCCCTACCCTGCTGAGAGGCCACTGAGAGGCCTAGACCCAGAGTGCAGGGCTGTGCTGCCCTACCCTGCTGAGAGGCCACTGAGAGGCCTAGACCCAGAGTGCAGGGCTGTGCTGCCCTACCCTGTTGAGAGGCCACTGAGAGGCCTAGACCCAGAGTGCAGGGCTGTGCTCCCCTACCCTGCAGAGAGGCCGCTCCATTAGTCTAATCCAGCTCCCTCCCCGGTGGGTTTGTTCTGCAAACTCTTTGGTCTCTCTCCAAATCCCTGCCTCTGCCCCGCTGGCTGATGTTCTGTCTATAAACATGACAGTCCCAGGGCTATATTAGGATTTTATGAGCCTGTGGAATAGATTTAGATTCAGTGTGAAATTCTTCTCCTTTGGAAAACTCCCCTTCTTCCTGACACCCATCAGTCCCACCAGCCTGGCCCCAGTGAGTTTGGCCAGGAACAGTGTTTTGTGATTTGCAAGTTAAAGCAGGTACCCTTTTCGGGACATATGGGGGAAAGCCGGCCTCCTCTCCTTCCTCCATACTGTGTTACTACTGTGCTGTGTTCTCCATCTCACTTTTCTCGGCATACAGGCATCAAGGGATTTTTTGAAATGGTGTGTCTTTCCCTTGCCAAAATGAGCCTGCCTTGAACTATAAGCTACTCAAGTGAGCACGCAAGACAGTGACCAACAGACTTGGCTTGTGCAAGACCATCTAGGTTTACCCCTGTAGGTCTCATGTCCACAAAATTTTCAGTCCAGGGCAAACCAGGAAGGTTGATTACCCTGTAAAGAGGGATTGTTGCCAAGCCATCAAACATTACGGCCAGCAGATTCTGAGCTGCTAGATCTAAGGATTTCCAAGAGATTTAGAGCTGCAGAGCTTTTTGTCAAGTGAAAATTTATATGAAAAGTCATCAGCAACCTAAAAGGAGAATAAGGGTCCTGCCTAGACCCAAGCTCCTTGACATGCAGTTGCAGGGAGAAGGAGGCCCCAACTCACCCTAAACCAAACGCCCTCAAAGAAGCTCTGCTGTGGTGACTTTGATTGATAATGAGAGCAAATGAGGAGCTGCAACCTGGGGGCGAGGGGTGGGCAGTGTCTTTCCAAGTCAGTGACTTTAGAACTCAAACTAGAACTCTTCTTCCTTAATTTTCAAAAAAGACACTGAGACACGGCATCCTGCTCCCTCCGGCAGCACCCCCTTCGTCCTCCCACATACTTGCTTTCTGAATTTGGAAAACTCTCACAACCGCCACCCAGTCTCAAGGACGTGGGCACCTAAAGCCCTCCTACACAAGTGCACTCACACAGTGTATCCTCTCAGGAGGCCTTGCTGAACCTGAGAGAGAGGATGGTGGGCAGTGAGCATGGACAGAGGGAGACAAGGGAGGAAGAAGAGAGGAGAAAGCAGGAAGCAGTGGGGCAGCAGTGAGCACCAGGAGCCCCAGTGGTGCTCACACTAAGAACCCGGAGGGTCACCCACAGGCAGGGAGATGGGGGGAAGCATCTGCTCTAGAGCCATTAGTATCCCAGGCCTCCCACCTTAGGGCTTTTTCTACAGTTCATGGAGAATTGCCCACCCGAGTTACGGTTGTTTGTTATCTGATGTGGGGGGACTTCCGGTTCTTTCTTCAGCACTGGGAATTGAACCTAGGGACACTCTGCCCCTGATACTCCTCTCCAGCCCTTTCTATCTTTTGAGACAGAATTGTTTTTCTTTTCTTTTCTTTTCTTTTTTTTTTTTTTTTTTTGCGGTACTGGGGATCGAACTCAGGACCCAGCGCTTGCTAGGCAAGCGCTTATTCCACTGAGCTATATCCCCAGCCCTTGAGACAGAATTGTACTAAGTTGTCCGTGTTGAGTTTGAAATTGCAGTTCTCCTTCAGGGAAGCTGGGATGTGACTGTATAAGGCATTTAAGCTGCCCAGAAATCAGGGAGTCTGCATTTTATATCTTGGTTTGAGCAGGGGGAAGAAAATGCAGGTGCAGAAGGTATGACCTCTACCCTCCATCCCCAATATTGACTTCTAGAAAGGTGCGTTTACAGGCTTCTACTCATACCTAATGCTCAAATCCTCAGGATCTTATTAAACACAACTTCAGCGTGGTGGCAGGGCAGTTCTCCTTACACGTCGGAAGTAGCTAGGCTCCCCGCTTACCCTGGATCCAGAAGCTTCCATGTTCAGAAACTTGCATTCTACTTTTCAACAACCCCTGCAGCACCCTGACAAGGAAATTTGTTCTGGTTCTCAGTTTGGGAGGAAGAGACAGGCCCGGCCAACCCTGGCTTTTATGGCTCTCAGCCACAGAACCTGCCAGTAAAGGCCCAGCAGCAAGACCAGGTTTCCATGGAAATGTCACCCTGGGGCCAGGAAGGCCTTCTCAGTCTGCTCTGAGCCACCTGCCTGTTCTGCCTGGTGAGGGGATCCTGCCCTGTCTCCCACCTGGAGACCAATTCTCCCTGCTGGGCCAACAGATTGATGTGGCCCACTACGCACAGGTACTCAGGGATGTGATGCTTTGCTTCCTCACTCTGACTGGCCCAAGGGGCAGGTACTCAGTCAGAGACTGCAGCAGAGTCCCAGAGAAGTTATTTCCCAAAGTCACCTAGCTAGTATGTGCGGGGAGGGAAGCAGGTGGTGTCTGCAGCACCTGCTATATTCCCTCCCTTGGAGGCAGGCACCCCAACCTGTACCTCTGCCACCACTCAGAGGGGCCACTGTCCCCCTTGGCCCCTGACCTGGAGCCTCTCTTCCCAGCTTCTTCCACTCTCCCTAGGATGCCTAGCCTTCTAGTCTCCCCCAGCCCCTGGCTACCAGAGCACATGTCACTCCATAGACTTCATCTTGTTACTATCCTCCCTTAGTTTGCAAACAGGGAAACAAGTCCCTTCCTGTGTGAGGACTGAGGGATTCACTGTTGCTCTCCTGACCCCTCGCTGCATCACTCCTGCTTGGCTGCCTGTCACCCAAGCCACCAAGCATCCTTCCTCTTTCGAAGCAGAAACCCAACACTATGGTGAGAGTCCTCTATCACCCATCGCCTCAACATATCAGGGGCCCTGGAGTCCCCACTCAATGAGTGACTCATGTAGGGAAGAGGGAGTCCAAGCCCCGCCCCTTGCCCTACACCTAGAGTCCAGAAATCTTCCCCTCACTCACCTCCCTTCCAAGGGCCCAAGCTCCATGCAAGGATTCCCTGGTATAACTGGTATTATTCACATACTGCCTAGTGCTTTGCTATTAGCAGTAAGATTAGCACCAGAAATGTCTGTTGAGTCAGCAAGAGACCAAGACCAAGAAAGTTGGGAGGACCAAGAATGAAGCTCAAGAAACCCTAGGACAACTGTCTCCCTCTCCAGCCCTGTTTCTTCCTCCGCTGAGGAAGAAAACAGATCACATCACCTCCAGCTCCGTGTCCCCAGACATCTTTTTGTAATTAATACTTCAGCTGATTACATGTGTCAGAGGAAACCAGACAGAATGAGGATGAAAACAGAAAGGGCTTATGTTGGAATTCACACAATGCACACACCCTGGGACTCCTCCCAAATAAAAATCCTTTTAGACACAGCAGAGGCTGATCTCTGCTGTTGAAACAGAGGGAATCTGAGCTGCTCCCAGAGGTCTCTGTTGGAAACATGGCCTGCTTGAATGAGGTGAGGTCAGTGGGGGCTGCACAGAACCTCAGGAGCCAAAACTGTCCCGCCAGGAGATTCAAGCCCAACAAAGGAGCCTTGTGCAGAGAGAAGCTCATGGCCCAGTTTCCTGAGCTGTGGCCCGAACAGAGGACAGCATCCCTGCTCAAGACTCTGCCTCTCGCCTCCCTCTCCACGCCCCAGCTGTCCCCTGGCCCCTACTCTAACCCTGGTTGAGTGTTCACTGCCTGTCTACATCCCAAGCCATTGGGAAGGGCAGCAAGGGGGGCTTCGCAGCTCTCAGCAGACTTGCAAATCTCCAAAGGCTTCTGGAATGATCCAGACCTGTATATAATTTCAGGGTTGCCTTACTTTTCCAGAGTCCAGGACTGAAACTCAACCTCTAAGCATTTAAAAGAAACAATAGGAAAATTCAATCCTCTGTCTTTTCACAGCACATTGGAGGTGAGAGCTTCACAGTTTAGAATCTCTGTAAAAAGAATGCAGCATAATGCCCTGGGTGGAGAGTCGACAGGTGTGTGTGGGGGGGTTCTGTTCAGCCTTGGGGCTAGGAAGCCAGGTAAGGACTGTTTCTGACTAGTGGGGTGGGATGGTGAACTAGCTCCAGAGGTTCCCACCCCGTGCAGCATCCTAAAGTGCCCTGAAAAAAAGTGTCCCCAATTAAAGAAAACTCTCTCCCTCTCTCTCTCTCTCTCTCTCTCTCTCTCTCTCTCTCTCTCTCTCTCTCTCTCGTTGTGTATGAGGCCTTCTTTTAAGCACTTCTCAAATATTAACCTGTTTGATCCCATTTAGGTGAGAGAGTGGAGGTGGAGAGAAACAGACTCACATTACTACCACCCGGCAGAGCTGGAGCAGAGGCTGCCTGTCAGGTAAGACAAGGCCCAGCGTAGAGGGCACGCAGCAGGCTGACTCGGGGCTTTAAGTGTAAGTGTGACTGAGTAACTGTCCCCAAAAGGGGAGCAGGAGGGAGGGAAAAGTCAATCCCGTCACAAGACCCCCACTCAGAGCTCCCTAGGGTCAGGTGGGCAGGCCAGTTCCCGGAACAGGCAGCGCCCTGCAGGAAGGCAAGGGGAGCGAGAGACCTGGGGGGAATTCCAGGGATTTCTCTTTGGTGGGGAGGAAACTGAGTCCTGGGTGCTGCGGGGGATCCTTGGGACCCTGCAGGAAGCGCCTCTCGGGCAGAAAGAGCCATCAGCAGCACGTTCCCAGGTTCAGCCTGCCCTCTGCTGGTTCAGTTGGGGGGCCTGGAGACAGACGGCCTCCTTGGGCCGGAGTGGTCTTTGCCGGGTCGCCTTACAGGCCCACATGCGTAAACTGGGAGTGGCAACGGGAAAAAGGAGTAACAGAGCGCTCCGTGTATTTTCACCATCTCTTCCAATCATTTGCTTGAGTTGAGAACTTCCCGTTTCTGCCTGCCTGTCAATGAAGTCCGTTCATGAATCGCACAATAAAATGCAAATAAAGGGTACTTTGTCATAGCTGGGGTCAGGGAGGGGAGTATGGGACACAGCTGGGTTCCAGGTCACTCCTCCTGGGTACACTGGGGTCCATTCAAATTTACACGGAAACAAGATCATGCCTTTACTTGATGAGTTAGATCCCCTGGGCCAGGAACCGGCAGAGCCTTAATCACCAGTCACCTTTGATGCAGGGTAGAGCTCAAGTTCCAGAGGCAGAGGCGGAGCCATTTGGAGTCAGACGCTCAAGACATAAGTGCCTAAAATATTTGACTCGCGGCTCAAAAATTAGTACCAAGGAATTTCAATCCTGTTAAGAAAACAGTCTTCTGCCGGTTTAACAGAGATGTTTCTCTCCTCTGTTAAACTCATTAAGTCAGACTGGGTATTTTTCAGAGCTCTTTCACAGTTACTGTGAAACACACTCCGGTCCCATAGGACAGGCAGAGGTTCACAAGGCCAGCCGATGTGCATCTTTTAATGACTCAAACTTAATTACCAGTAAATCCCAGGCTGGCTTCTAGTCAGCTACTAGTATTTGAGGATATGGGGCAGAAAGCACAGCATTGCTTTCTCTTGGCTGGGACCCTGGACTCACACTTACCATAGGCTGGAACCTAATGCCAGAATGAATTTACAACCCAAAAGCCCAGTGGCAAAACAGGCATTATATCCACTAGCTGAGCTTAACTTAGTAGCTGAGCCCTTAGTTGCCTACGGGGAGCAAGCACTGCCTTGTCACCTCGAGTCTCTTCTCATCTCTAGGACACTGTCTCCTTCTGCAGTCTGTCCACTCCTAAGGATCAGTATGCCTTCCAAGCCAGTATGGTGGTGCACACCTTTAATATCAGCACTCTAAGAGGCCAAGGACGGAAGGTCACTGGATCAGCTCAAGCCTAGCTTGGGCTATTTACTGACTTAGTCAGACCACGTCCCAAAGTAAAAAAATACTAATAAAAAGGGGCTGGGGGATGTAACTCAGTGTGAAGGCCCTGGGAGGCCTCCCCCATACCACAAAAAAAAAAATCTGCAGATCCCTGCTGTTTCTCCCCAGGCCCATGCGTGCAACCAAATAGAAATGTCACACTCACTTGATGGCCCTGAAATTGCACCAGTTACACAGAACCCTCTGTCCTCAGGCCTGCTCCAAACTTCAGTCCATTAAAGTGAAGTTCCAAATCCTAGCCAGATTCCAAGTAATCAGTGTCTACCCTGCTGGGCAGCACAGATGGGGACATGGCCACCATCAGGGGAACTGCTGTCTTGCTCAGGGAACCCAAGCTATGACCCCTGCCTGTCCATCCTAGTTCCACCCAAGTCACCTTCATCAGACAGGCAGCAGGTTCTCGCTGAAGTGTAATTTAGCTCACATCACATTTGTCCTTAAACTGTCCTTTGCCTATTATGGCAACCAGAAAAAAAAAATGCAAGTTCTTTCAGGAGCTGACCAGCATGAGGAGGCCAGAGACAAGTGTGGGCCGCTAGGATTATATCCCTCGTAGCCATGAAGGCAGTGAAAGGGGGCCCAGAGAATCCAGAGACATGGGATGGGGATCGGGGTCAGAGTTCAGGCTGACTCCCTCCCAGTCTGGGAACCACTACAATGTGGCTCTGAGCAAGACTGGCTTCCTCCATGTACTTGTGAGTTGTCTGAGACTTAGGCACCTTGTCCGCAAATGGGCAGCTGATTCATAGTGAATGAACCTCTATGATTCACTGGTCACTGCTGAGGCCTGTGACGCTGTGACTTCTCAAGGATAAGGAGATCACAGCTGAGGACATCTGACTCTAACCCCAATTAACTTCAAGGAGACTGCCACTGCAGGCATCTCACACCTGCTGTGAAGGCCTTCCTGGAGATAACATAGTTCTCCTAAATTAACATACTATATTACTTGGAGGAGTCCTTAAAGGGATTCCCAAGTCCTGCCCAGACTCCTGCATTTTCTTCAGTATTGCCCCTCCCTTGTTTGTAAACCAAATACCAGCCACCCAGAAAGTCTTTGGCTAAACTCAGAGAATACTGAAGCTGTGAGAGTGAGTCCCTCCTGGGGCCCTGGAATCATTTCCATTGTCTGTTTTATTTAAGCCTTTGCTGTCCACTGGCCTGGGAGATTGCGGGCCTGATCAGCTTGCAATAACTTAGGGTTATTTAACCCAGTTTTCGATAATGCACCATGGAGAGTACAATAGCCTTGGGGCAAGGATGTGGTGCCGGGCAGGTGAGGCAGGTGAGCAGCAGCAGGAGAAGACAAGAGCCCCAGGTACTCTCTGCTCTGAGATCTGCACTGCAGGTGTGAGCTGGAGGTGCCCCCATGGCAGCATGGTCCGCTCTGCTCTCAGACTAGACCTCACATCTCCTTTCCAGCCACAGTCATCCAGGCTCCTCTCCCCTCCCTGGCTGCTCACCCGTCAGCCGCACCCAGCTCTGCTCCTGTGGCTGCCTCCTGCTTCTCAGTGCACTGGCCAGCCCTGGGACAACGTGACTGCTCACACCCTGCTATCCAGCTTCCCAAGGGACTGGAGCTCCTTGAGGACAGGCCCAGTGCTGTCCCCACACCCTACATACAAACACTCCCACATGTAAACACACAGCGACACGCACACCTCCACACACAGTCACACACAGTCACACACACACACACACACACAGAACACATATACAAACCTCCACAAACATACCCCATACACAAACACCTTCATATTCACATATGATGCAAGCATATATCAACACACACATCAACACAAGCACTGGCATCCACATACAAACACGGAGTCACAAACACAGTGCCCCCGTATTCACATCCACACCCAAATATGGTCCCAGACAGATCCACACTCACAAACACACAATCGCAAACACCCCCACACTCGTATCTACATCCAAACACTACTGCAAACACACCCTCATAAAACCCACCCTACACACAAACAACCCCCCACACAGAGTCATATACATTCTCCCACACACAAACACCCCACACTCACAGCCACACACACACATCCCACACCGAAACACCCCAATGCACCCACCCACAGAGTCACAAATAAACACACCACACGTACAACATCCCACATACATCTACACCCACACACCCACAAACACACATCAACACACACCCCACACACAAATGCACAGGCACACACATCCACACAGAGTCACAAACACAAACACATAGCATACACACAGACACCCACACACTCGTGCTCGTAGAATATAACCCTCTCCACTCCCACATGAGACTCTTACCTGGGGAAGAGGGACCCCTCCCTGATGGTGTGTGTTTGAACTGAATATTAAGCTGGGGCTATAGCTCAGTGGGAAAGCACCTGTCTAGCACCTATGAAGCCCTGGCTACCATCTCCAGCACTGTAAAAGATGAAAAGGGGAGAGGGGCAACAAAGAAAGTGCTCCTTCTCATCCCCTCTCCTAAGTCAGGCCTGTACACCTCCCATGTGGCCAGTGAAATGCTGCAAATGGTGGATGTTCAGGAAGGCAGTGGTGGAGAGGTCTGTGCGTTTATGGTGGGAGCTGACTACTTTCCCTTTTCTCTTGAATGCCAGTGTCCAGGCTTCGCTTGGACCCACACAGGAGGAGGCCCAAGCTTCCAGCCTTGTGGAGCAGGAGGGCCCTGCAGGAGGCTCTGTGGCTGAGGGAAGGACCTTAGTCTGCACAGCCTGTAGCCCCAGGCCGGCTGTCTTCAAGAGGGACCTCATCATGGGTTGGAGGGCTCCTCATCCTCTCTGCTGGAAAGGATGGTTGTCTGTTTGTGCACTGGTTTTTAATTTTTTTGTAAGCGCCCTCTGATTCCCAGCTCAGGAAGCAGCAGTCACTCCAGGAGCAGTTACTGGCTCTTCTGTGATGAGGCCAGGTCAGTAACACCAAGGCCAGGGGATATATGCTTCTACTACTAGCAGCAACTGAGATGCACAGGGCTGCCTTGGATTACTGGAATCTTCCTGCAAGTTCTTGTGCCTCCAAACATGCTATTCCACACAGATTTTCCTCCAGACGTGAGATGCGAGGTGGCAGGCAAGCAATAAGGGAGGGAGCACTCCCCACTCCCAGCACCCTGATTTCAGGGACCAGGCTGGGCCGCAGACACCACAGGACCCCAGACATGGGCAGCCGCCCCAAGATGGCCTGTGGCCATAGTGTCCAGACCCCTCAGTTCAGGTAGATGGACCTTAGCAGAGAAAGGACAAGAGGAGTGGTCATGGCTCCCACTTCCTGCTTGGCCTCCAATAGGGTGACTTAGAGGACTTCCTAGAATATAGGACCTCAGTCTGGAAACCACAGACACCCTGGCTAACCCAGGACAAGTGGGTTGCCCTAAGGTCAGCCCATCTTATGGGGTGGAAGCTGCATTAATCCCCCAAGGGCGTACTTACTCCGGGACTGTTCCCCTAAAGACGCAGAGATTTCATTTATCTTGTTCGCCCTCTGTGTCTGCATTCGGACTTGGCATGCCCTCCAGGGAGAGGACTATGCTTTTGCTCCTTGTAAGCCCAGAAGCGCTGATAAATTCCTAATTTAGGAGCAGCAGTTCTCCAATTTAGCAGCTGGCACCAGCCTAGCCAGCTCCATGAAGTATAAGTTTCTGCATATTGGAGAACAATGAGGCCTGGCACCCTTTCCCTGGGTTTTTGGCAAGCTCAGAACCGTACTTCTTTGAGTATGCCGAGCCTTGTCATCTCTTACAGAATCTTTTGTTTCCTTTTGTTTTCTGCTCCTCCCCTGCTTCCCCCTGGGGAAGCAAACTTGTGAGTTCCCCAGCCTACCACTCTGCCCTCCAAGGTGACACACCCTCCTGCCCCGCCCAGGAGGCTCCTGCTTCTTGCTCTTGGTGACCCCTAAGGAAGGGAAGTGACTGCTGATGAAAGGGGGAAACTGCACGCGTTTCTGAATCTTTTGCCTCTTGGTTCTAATCCAAGAAACTTAAAAGCCAGGAAACTTGCCAAAATTCTGTTTTATGTTTGATTTGCCTGGGGGCAGTGCAGTCTCCTAACTACCAGCCCGGATTAAGAGATTTTGGGATTTAGGAACACACCAGTGAATTTTTCCCAGGTAAGCCCCAGAGGACACTGCTGTCTGCCTCGTGGCTAACTAGCAGGCTTCTCGGTCTTCTCCCCCTGGTCATAGCCTAATTGCACCTATGTCCTGCCCCACACTTTCTCATTACCCACACTCTATCCATGGGAATTTCAGGGCCTTCCGTGGGTGTGATTCTCTGCCCCATTCTTCAGCCCCGCGTGACTTGCTTTGGTCAATGGGATGTTAGCAAACATAACGCAACCGAAGCTGGAAAAGCATTTGCATTTTCCATCTCCAGTTCAGTCTCCTTTGCCCTGAGAGCAGGAAGAGTATCCCGGAGGAGGAACCATGCGCAGCAGAGCCAGGCTACCCAGTTGTCCCAGCAGCCTCTATCCTAGATTGGCCATCCTGCAGCTGAACAGCAGACATGTGGACAAGCCCAGCCAGTACCTGAAGACCTACCCAGCAGAGCTGCCTGAGTCCCCGACCCACAGACTCATGGACCAGTTAGTAGTGCAACATTGTTGCTAATGTCACCTGAAGCTTTTTTAGATTGTGTTTCTTAAATTTTTATATTTATTAGTACGCACTGGCAGTACATAATGATGATCTTCCTTGTGGGGAGCTGGTATGTGTACACAGCACATCTCATCTTTTTTCCTTTTTCATTCCTTCCCCCCTTCCCTCCCTCTCCTCCCATCTCTTGGTCCCCTTTCCTTTACAAATATATCTACCTCCCTATTTCCTATTATCTTTTATTCTCCTCTTCATATTTCAAGTTTCTTACACAAAAGAAACCATATTTTAGCTGCATGTCTTATTTATTTCACTTACATTTTGGTCTCAAGATGTGTACATTTTCCTACAAATAGCTTAAGTTTATCCTCCCTTCTTGCAGACTAGTACTCCGTCGTGTACCACATTTTTGTTATCCATTCATCCTTGTCTATTCCACAGCCATGATTGTGGCAGTTGATGGCAGTCACTTGCCTACCATCCAGCTACAGAGGGAGCTTTCAAGATCTCTGCTGTCTTAGGACCCAGGGGTATACTGGGTACAGTTGGAGAAGACCTAAGTGTGGACTGGTCAGTCACAGTGTGACTGTGGGCCACCTGGTTGGTTAACTCCTCTTTTCTTAGATTGACTCATCTTTGAAATGTAAAAGCCAGAAGGTAAACAAGGAGCCTCTGAAAACCTAAGCGAAATTTTCAAAGGTCTCACTGTTCTGAGGTCACCAGAACTAGAAATCAGAACTCATCATAGAACAAGGGCCCGGCTGAACACAGGGCCTCTCCATATGAAACCCTTAAAACCCTGCCCTAGGAGCGAGCCTGGGCTGAGTGTGAGTAGGAACCAACCCTTCCCCCTTCCTAGCTTTGAGTTACCTCCAGCTCTGACTGGGCTAAGGTGACTAAGCCCAAGCAAGCCCACTACCAGAGGAAAGGAGGAATCCTATCAGGGATTGGTGAGAAGCCCAGAAGCATGCCAAGAGACAGGGTCAAAGGGCCAAAGATGAAGGGAGAAACACCAGACAAGAGAGAGAAACCCACAGTGATTCATATTTGGACTTGGCTTATAAGGGCTTACAACAAAGATGAATAACATGGTAAAGGCAGCAGAGGAAAAGATAGATGGAAAATGCATAGAATTTCAAAATTGAAAAGCTATGAAAGGAATCAGAAAGGAAAAGTTGAGAACTAAAAAATTCAAGAATCAAAATTAAGAGTTCAGTAGATAGGAGTTTGCACCCTCATCGGTGATCATCACTTCATCACTCTGTAATGGGAGTGTAGCCTTTCTCTAGCTGAGCTCCAGCCGAAGGAGGAGGTGAGTAGGGAGGTTCCCCTACCATGGCTCTTACAAAGCAAACTGACTGCTCACAGAACCAGCAGTGGTAGCGCACCCAAGAAATTGGCCACAAGCGCCCCTCACAAGAGCGCACCCTCTGCTGGAATGATGAAGCAATTACATCATTACAGACCCAGCTCTGAGCCACTGCATGAGATTAGACTTTATCAGAAGTCTCCTGAAATTCTGGCTTTCAGACTTCCTGTTCAGGGTCTGGTGTGACAAATAGCTCCAGACTTCAGAACAGATCTGTGCTTCTCATTAGTACTTGCAGGACCCAAGCGAAGACTACCTGGTTGGCCTGTTTGAAGATAGCGAGCTGTGTGCTATCCATGCCAAACATGTTATAATTATGCCAGAAGGTATCCACCTAGCATGACTCCTACGGGTGGGAATATACCTAAAAATCCACTACGATGGGAAATTTGCATTCTCAGAAACATTATTTTCCTCTTCTTCCTGTTATTGGTATTTCTGAATATTAAATATATTTTACCATGGGGTCAAAACATACCTTAGTATATGACATCAAATGGAAAAATAGAGGACAGAAATCAGGTATTGGAAGCTTTTCCATTTTCATGTGTGTGTAATTTTTAATAGATATGTAGTAATATAAAGCATTAATGCAAGTCAAAATGTTTCAGAACAAGTTTCAACAGTTAAGCTTCATAACAATTATAAATTTGTTAAATTTGGGGGGACAATGCCAGCATTTGGATTTGTCTAAAAGGTAAATTTCTTATTATGGCAAAAAATAATAATCCAGTAGGTAGATTTATTACTAAGATAACCTATTTGTATGGCAATCTATTCCTAACAGATTCAAACCAGAAAAAAAAAAAAAAGAATTAGTGAGTTGGAGGTAGACAGACACAAAGAATTCAGACAGAAACATAAAATATGAAAATGATCATAAAGGATGCATGGATAAAATGCAAAAACTATATATAACTGCAGATCACATAAAGAGGAAAGAGATAAGGTAAAGAAATATTTGCAGAACTAATAGCTGACAACATTCTGAAACTGAGAAAAGTCATTAATCTGTAGATTAAAAATCACTCTGAGAAAGAGAAATATAAGAGCAATTACTTAAATTGCTAAAAATAAAGACAAAAAGAAAATCTTGAAAACAGCCAAGGAAAAAAGAAAGAATCCCTTTAGCGGTACAACAATAAGATTAAAATTGGCTTTTCAACAAGAATGTCGTGTTTAAAGTCCTGGGAGGAAGACTAACATGGAATTCTATATCCAGTAAAAGCTGCCTTCAAAACAGAAGGGAAAATATATGTATTCAAAGATAGCCAAACAGAGAGACTCTGTCACCTGTAGCCACAGCATAAAATATGATGACGGGAGAAAGGAACCCAGAATAAAAAGCTGAAATGCATAAAATAGTTAAGAACTATAACCACAGAGTGAGAAAATACATAAATATAAGTATAAGTATAAATAAATATTTAACTCTATCCCATGTCAAAATCTGTGTCTTGTGGGACTTTAAAATATGTGTAGATTTAAAATGCTCAATAGATAGAACTTCCGGGAAGAGGGTGACCAGGTGAGCGGCAGAGGAAAACTCTTCCAGAGACCGATCCTTTGCGCGCGGGTGCCCGGTCCATGGATGCAAAATTCCAACTGATCGTGTTGCTCTCCGCGGCCTGAGCATTAAAGGGCCGGCTGGATAAGCCACGCGGCAAGAAGTGGGCAGATCCTGAGAGCTGGGCGCCCGAGGGATCGGCGCTGTGCCTGGGCCACAGCTCGGCTCAATCCGCGTACAGCCGAGAGAGCGATTGCGGCGGGACGGACCCTTCCAGGTCCTGAACCCAATTGGCTCGGAGGCGGCTGTAACCAGGATTTGTTGGAGGCGGCGGAGCAGAGTAAACTCAGAGAATGTGCTACTGGGGCAGATTGCACCAATCTGGGCAGCAGTCCAGGATCCCGCTCAGAGCCCTGCCCCTGCAGCCAGCACCGCGTGAACTGTGGCAGCTTCAGTCGGCAGGATTTCTGAGTCTAGAAGAAGCTCAATCCAGGGAGATACATCTGAACAGCGTTCCTGTCTGCATGATCCCAGGGTGAGTTGATTGGGCACCCTGACTGGTTTTTCCTGAGTCGGGAAGAAGCTCCGCCCAGCGAGCGACATCCAAGCAGATTTACTGACTGCAGGATCCCCTGGGTTGGAAGAGCTGGCTAGGTGCCCCAACAGGATTTGTGAGGGGGGAGGAGCTGCACCCAGGGAGGAACACCTGAGTGGCCTGCCTGCAAGGTCCCTGGGGCGGCGAGCTGTTTATGCGCCCCAGCCAGGTCTTGGGGTAGGGAGTAGAAGTGGAAATCTCAGCAGACAGCTTAAGGGACATTCTCCCAAAGAGAAGGAATCATTGGAGCAGCTTCTGCAGCAGACCTTGGCCTGCTGAACTGCCTGGGGAATTTATAGCTCCACATTTTGAATCTGATACCCAAAAATGGGAAAACAGAGGAACAAAACACAGTCTCAAAACTCAACCCCACCCAGAACAAGTTTTGAATGTGAGGATACAGGGGAACCAGGAAGCCACATACCTGCAAGTTATGAAACGATTGCATCTGAAATGAAACAACTCCAACAGGCCGTAAAAGAGCTTAAAGCAGAAATAAGCCACATACCTGCAATGATCTCTCAGACAAAAAACGAGCTGAAAACAATGATGGAAGAAATGTTCCGTACACATAGAGAACAAATAGACAAAAGACTAGAAGAAAATAGGAAACAAATGGAAACGTTACAAGAGCAATTTAGGAATGAATTACCAAGAATGAAACAGGTCCAAAGAGAATGCCAGGATTTGAAAACGTACACTGAAAGCATGCAAAACCATTTAAATGAAACCGAAGATAGAATTTCAGAACTTGAAGACAGCATGGCAGCTTATGAGTGTGAAAGGAAGAATCTCATGATATCATCAAAGACACAAGAAAAGTCAATCCAACAGCTCCGAGATGAGGCAAAACGTAACAATATTCGAATTATAGGAGTGTGTGAAACAGCAGAAGACCTCACAAACGATATAAAAAGAATATTTGCTGAAATAATAGCAGAAAATTTCCCAAACAAGGTAAAAGATACTGAAGTTCAGCTAATCGAGGCATATAGAACCCCAGTGATCCATAACCCAAAGAAAAACACACACAGGCATATAATAGTCAAGATCCCAGATATCCAGCAAAAGAACACAATACTAAAAGCTGCCAGAGAAATGAAACAGATCACGTATAAAGGAAAGCCCATCAGAATCACAGCAGACTTCTCAACGGAAACCATGAAATCAAGAAGAGCTTGGAACGAGATACTACAGATTCTGAGACAAAACAACTTCCAACCCAGACTGATGTATCCTGCAAAACTATCCCTCAAATTCAATGGAGAAATAAAATATTTCCACGACAAAGAACAACTGAAGAACTTCATGAGTGCCAAACCAGCATTGCAAACAGCACTAAAAGATATTCTAGACCAAGAAAAAGAGACCACAATTCCAAGAACAACACTAGAAATAACTCCCTAAACAGAACAAGCAAGTAAACAGTCAACAAACGAAGAAAAACATCAAGTAAATAACATGACTAGAATAGGCCAACATATAACCATGATAACCATTAATGTAAATGGCCTCAACTCAAAAGTCAATAGGAAAAGATTGGAAGAGTGGATTAAGGAACACAATCCAATGATATGCTGTATACAGGAAACACATTTTACTCAAAAAGAAATCCACAGGTTGAAAGTTAAAGGTTGGAAAACAATTCTCCAAGCAACAGGTCCCCAGAAAAAAGCAGGGGTAGCTATTATGTTTGCAAACAATGTAAACTTCAAACCAAAAACAATCAAAAGAGATAAAGAAGGCCACTACATACTCGTTAGGGGAAAGCTGCAAGAGGAAGAGGTAACAATCCTAAACATTTATGCACCAAACTATGGAGCACCTAACTTTACAAGTCAAATCTTGACAGACGTAAAAAATCAAATAACTAATAACACTATTGTAATAGGGGACCTAAACACCCCTCTGATGCAAAGAGACAGGTCAGAAACTGAGAAAAGAAATAACAGACCTGAACCAAAAGTGTGAACAAATGGACTTAGTAGATGTATACAGAGTGTTCCACCCCACAACATCAGAATACATATTTTTCTCAGCTGCACATGGGTCTTTCTCCAAAATAGACCACATTCTAGCCCATAGAGCATACCTACCTAAATGCAAAAGAACTTAAATTATCCCATGCATATTATCGGACCACAGTGCAATAAAATTGGAAATTAATAATAAAGAGAACTCCAAAAACCACATAAACACGTGGAAATTAGACAACAACCTCCTGAATAACCAATGCATCATACAAGAAGTTAAAGAAGAAATTAAAAATTACCTACAAATAAATGAAAACGCAAGTACAATCTATCGGAATCTGTGGGATGCAATGAAAGCAGTCCTCAGAGGGAAATTTATAGCAATGAAATCATATACAAAGAAAATAGAAAGAGAGCAAATAAATAACCTAATGATACACCGCAAACTCTTGGAAAAAGAGCAACAAGCCAAACCAAGAGCCCAAAGAAGGGAGGAGATTATAAAACTCAGGGAAGAAATTAATGCAATAGAGATGAAGAAAACTCTACAAAAAATTAGTGAATCAAAGAGTTGGTTCTTGAAAGAGTAAGTAAAATTGATAAACCCCTAGCCAACCTTATCAAAAAAAGAAGGGAAAGATCTCAAATTCATGCAATAAGGAATGAAAAGGATGAAGTCACTACAGATCCAAAAGAAATACAAAAGATCATTAATACCTACTTTGAAAATCTGTATTCCCATAGGATAGAAAATACAGAAGAAATGGACACATTCCTAGAAAGGTACAAA